>PVJL010003947.1:84510-125070 GCA_004026885.1 Lyroderma lyra
CCCCCCCCCCCGCCGACACACACACCTTTCTTCCTCACTAGCGACTAAGTTTCATGATCAGTAGCAGGGTTTTTGTTTTGTCCACTGCTGAATTTCCAGTGCCTGGAGAAGTGCCTGGCACAAGTAGGTGCTAAATAAATATTTGTTGAATGAATAATTGCTCTGAAGTGTGCTTGGATTTGACCATGATCACCTTCTTTGCAGCAGTCCATTCGGTGCCCCTTCCCTTGGTGCCCGGTGGATCAGAACCCTGGTGATTCAAACCCATAGATCAAAGTGCTTACGGAGGAGGCTTCATTGTTCGATATATTGAGGAGGGGGAAAAATCTGTGAAAATCATTTACAAGTTGTTTCATAATGAATTGTAGAAATAAAATATGACTGACCACTTGGGAGTAGCTTAAGATAACAAGTGCTGTTACAGTTGTTTTTTCTGGCATCTGTTTTGAGAGCATTTTTCCTCAGAATTATAGTTTCTTCTTTTTCCCCTGAGGAATGTCAAAGAAAGACTTAATCATATGACATTAAACAACACGATCTCATTTCTGACACTAGGGTGAACCTGGATTTCCTGGCTATCCTGGCAGAAAAGTAAGAGATATCTTTCGGGGCCTGACAACTGGTATGTAGCATGTGCCATTTGTTTGTACTTACTTTTTTTTTTTTACACTCAAGGTTTTGCTTTTAATTTTGTTAAGGGAGAAGATGGTGACCCAGGCCATCGAGGAGAGAAGGGGGCAAAGGGAATCAGAGGGAAGAGGGTAAGAACCAGAGAAATTTCCCAAGATCTATAGAGGCCCACATCACGACACTCCACTTAGAGGAGCATATTTCTATTGGGTTAATGGACTTCTCAGCAGAAAGCCTGTGTCTTCCTCAGGCAAAGCACATTCCACACATGGCTTGGGCTAGCCAACTTCCCACTTAATCCCACTCATGTATCTTTGGAATGGAAATGTAGCTCCACAAACCATAACAATAGAAAATCCAAGTTGGAGTTTCGGTTATGTAGCATCAACCTTTTAATAAACAAATTGGGAGGCACCTCTATCTTTGGTAAGTCTGGATATCATTTGGAAGGGTGCTCTTTTAGCTGCAGAGCAAAGATTGCTGTTTCTTTAAGAGCCTTCCAAGCCTTAACTTTCTCTCAGCTCTTGTAGGACTAGACTCTCAAGAACGTGGCTGCCATTTTGCTGGACTATGAGTCGTATTTTCACTGTGCTTGGTAGACTGTGCCATTAAAAATCTATTCCTCAGGTTCTGAAGCTTCAGTCTTGAAGAACCACAATCGCTGGCAGCTCTTCTTGGCAAGAGTAACCCTGTGGATATCTAAAACCTTGGTAGTGTTTAGCTGGTAGACATCAGAGAGCCAGGCCTCCTAGGAAAAGGATGTGGACCAGTGTGCAGTGAAGAAAAGAGGAGAGGAAAGAGAATGTATATTTTCTAGGCACTCAATGGCTGGTATTTTCATACATTGACAAGAACATAAACAAAAATTTGATCTATGCCTAATGGACTTGCTGCAGATTGATATGGCACTTCTCATCTAAACTTATGTCTCTGGTTTCAATTTTTTTTTTTAAAGAGAAAAGATCATTTACATACAGATAATTGTGTCAGTTCAAATTTGTCTAAACGAACCCATGATTAGCTCATACCTTTTCTCATACAGAAAGGTGGTGGAAGAACTTCTCCTCTCCAGGGCTTCAAAGTAAATATATATATATTTACTTTGAAGCCCTGGAGAGGAGAAGTTCTTTATTTTTTATTTATTTATTTATTTTTGCACTCTTTTAATTCAATAACCTGGAGGCTCAACTGAGTAGTAATATCCTTTAAGGCTCTGTTTGTAAGTTTGTGTTTGTGTGCATGGACACATGTTGTCTGAGATTAGGGGGAATTTAGATGGTTTCCATAAAGAGACCCCTTCTCTTTCCAGTCATTATGTCTCACTCCACTGGTCACAGTTTATAAACTAACTGGTCCATTTCAGATTCATTAAACCTGAGCCAATGTAGAATTTTAAAGAAGGTCTGATTGCTTTAATCCAGTTGTAGAGGAAGCTTATTACTTTGTTCTGGTCATGTTTAGGGTAACGCTGGCTTACGTGGATTTGTTGGAACTCCAGGTGATCGAGGCCCTCTAGGACCAAGGGTAACATGGACTCTTCTCTTTTCTCTTAATTTCAACCTTTGTGTAAAAATGAATAAAGATTTTGCAAGAGGCATTTCTAAAAAGAAATGGACATTTGGGACACACAAGAGGATCTATGTAGGGACTGGGCAACATTTGCTTTACATTCCTTTCAAGCCCTTACACAGTATATTCAATATACATATTTTGCTTGAACATGGGAAAGGTATTAGAGTAGCTAGAGATTTATGAATCTGTCTAAATACATAAAACAATACATAATACTCACTGGAGAATAAGTTTATCAATGTAAATAAGATGAGCAACAACATTTATGCAAAAACTAGAAAAAAGTCCTAAAAAATATGACATTTAAATAATCTTAACTGAGCTGACAATGTTGCAAGCCCACAGATATTTTTACAATACCCTGAAAGGTTGTTTGGTATGAAAGGAGAGACTTGGGGCTATTGTCACTTTGCCCCATGCCTCATCCTCAGAGGCAGAACTGTCATCACATGAGGGATGACACAGTGAGTCTGCTGTGGCTAGGAAGTCTGGTGGTTTCATAGCAGTGTACGGTTTACTGGAGAGGTGCACCCAACTCATAGAATCCAAAATCGTAGAAGCAGAAGGGCAACCCATGTCCATTTTACAGAGGAGGAAACAAAGGCCGAGAAGACTATCACGACCAACCCAGGGTCACAAATTATTACCCTGTGAAATCTAAAGAAGAACAAGGATCTGTAGACTCCTGGAGAACCTGGGGCCAGGCAGCTCTATTCTGAAGGATCCAGGAAAGACTTGTTTGGTCCTAGGGCAGAGATGGTGTGGTGGATGGCTCAAGGAAAATGGGTAGTGGAGGACTGGGGTGGACTTTAGAACTGCCTATAAATGGTCCTGAGTTCTGGAATGGCCTATTCCTTAATTTTATCCTGAACTGTGGGTTGGTCCCCAAATGACTTGATCTTCTAACAGTCTTTATGTACCATCTACCTGGTCATCCTGGACTGTGAGGTCTGGGACACACTGCCTAGGCCCTCTGACCTCCTTCCTTTAAGGGTCAGACAGAACTCAGGGCCAGGAGTGAAGGACAAAAGGTGGTTTGTGTACTGTGGAGAACTTTTAGAACCTCTTGCCAACTCTGGAGAATAATGTATTGAACCTCAGAATTTTGCATTTTAAACTATTGCTGTTCTTTCCAGGGTATCAAGGGCCCCAAAGGCTTGACAGATAGCATGGTAAGTGAAGATTTTTGTTTCTTTAATTCTAAACTTTATTCTTTTCAGAACACAAAGCTTTCCACTTTCACAAAGCAGAAATCTATAAAGATTCTTTAGTTTCTTCTCTTAAATTTCTTTTAATACTTTAGGTTTATAGTCTTTACTCTGGAATGTTATATAACCAAATCAAATAAAAAGACTAGAGTAATGTTTTAAATCCTGGAAGGAATCTGGATGTTCTTGAGTAATACTAGTTGACATGAAAGAAAAGACTTTGAGGTCACAACCCCTATGCAATATGCCTTTTGGTAAAGTTCAAAAATTGTTTATAAAGTATTTATCAGCCAACACACAGTATAGTGCAAGCCTTTGCATTTCATGGCACACCTGGAAACAATCTCAAAATTATGAAGGTTTTTCATTTTCTAAGTACAGAAATACGATTGTGGGTGGGTAGGGGGGAACTGGAGGTAACTGAGGAGCAGGATGTGGGTGATGAGTGTGAGGGGCAGACCAGGACAACCAGGAAGCCATCAAAGACACAAAGCAGAAATCTAGGGGGAAGTGTTAGGAGTACCTGTCTTGGCAGTCATTGTGAAAAGGTGTACCAGAAATTGCTAGCATAGACATCCAAGAATTGAAGGCATTTCTCTGCCTTCTGTGCTGAGATTCCCAGAATTTAACTTCTTCAAAAGCAGGTTTGATTCCATTACTTTGTGAGGCAGATAAAAAATTAAAAAGCTCCCCTTATCTACCTAGCTCTAATAACGCAGGCACTATATTATATGTAAAATATGTTAAGTGTTTTAAAATACCCACTGGACCCAGAAATATAACTGCTGGGTCATTTCATTTGCTATAACAATTTTCAGGTTTTCTGTTGGAACTTAAAATGCTTCAGATAGGCACTCATACTATCCGTATGACATTTATTTCTATGTTACCATGGTGAGGAGGAATATACTTCAAATTAAATACTTTCCCCTCTCTTTCTCCATCTTTCTACCAGCCTTGTGAAATTGTTGATTTCATACGAAAAAACTGCCGTAAGTTGAAAAAGGCTTAAAAGGAGCCAGTGATGTGAAATGGGGATGAATCGTGGATTGGGGACATAAGTCAGCGTGGATTTGACTGAGGTTTGGGAGGTGCCATTGTCCATCAAGAAAAGCTCCTGTAGATGAGTGTACTTAGCTCAGTATCCCCTTGGGTAAGTAACGTTCCTCAATGTGGTCTCAGAAATGAAGTGGTCAAAAGGTATGTCATCTCAGTGGTGAAGAAAAATTCCACTGTACAGTATGGCACCCCATAAAATGTAAAGATAATTGCACACCTTCATGTCTGCATCTTGGTGCTTCTTATTATGAAACAGGCAAAGGGAAGCTTTGTTATTTGATTTTATTTTTCAATTACATTTGACATGCAATATTATATTGGTCTCAGGTGTACAGTGTAGTAGTGAGCCATTTATATAACTTACAAAACCCTCATTCCGATATCTCTGGTTCCCCTCTGACACCATATGTAGTTATTACAATGTTATTGACTATATGCCCTATGCTGCACTTTACATCCCTGTGACTATTTTGTAACTATAAATTTGTACTTGATTTCTTTCCCTTTTTCACCCACCCCTCCAATTCTCCTCCCATCACCCCACCAAATCCGGTACCCATCTGATGCCACATACGGTTATTAAAACATTATTGACCGTATTCCTGTGTTATACCCTGTATCCCCATAACTGTTACTTTGTAACCACTGGACTGAACTTCCCAATACCTCCCCTTATTTCACCTCCTCTCCCAGACCCCCTCCCATCTGGCAACAAGTCAAATGTTCTCTATATCTATGAATCTATTCCTGTTCTGCTTGTTTATTTTCTTCTTTGGATTTCACCTGTAAGTGAACTCAAGTTGTATCTGTCTTCCTCTATTTGGTACTCCACTTGTGACTGTCAATACTAGGTATCTATTGCCATTTTATTAATTATAATTTTTGCTTTTTATTTTTTTACCCATCTTAAAGAAGTCCCTCTAACATTCTTCGTTGTGTTGGTTTGGTGGTGATGAATCCCTTTAGCTTTTTCTTCTGAGAAGCTCTTTATCTGTCATTCAATTTTGAATGCTAGCCTTGCTGGATACATTAATCTTGGTTGTAGATCCTTGGTTTTCATCAAATTGACTATTTTCTGCCAGTCCCTTCTGACCTGCAAAGTTTCTGTTGAGAAATATGCTGACAATCCTATGGGTAATCCCTTATAAATTACTATTTGCTTTTCTTTTGCTGCTTTTAATATTATCTCTTTGTCTTTAACTTTTGCTGTTTTAATTCTCATGTATCTCAGTGTAGGCTGGTTTGGGTTTATCTTGTTTGGGACACTCTGTGCTTTCTGAGCTTGTATGTCTATTTCCTTCACCAGGTTAGAAAAATTTTCAGTCATTATTTCTTCAAATAACTTCTCTATCCCTTGCTACTTCTCTTCCCCTTCTGGTACTCCTATGATGTGAATGTTGTTGTACTTGATGTTGCCCCAGAGGAGTCTTAGCTCATCCTCATTTTTTTTTTTTTTTTTTTTTTGATTCTTTTTTCTTGTTCTGATTGCATGTTTTCTGTTACCTTATCTTTCAAATCACTGATTCATGCCTCTACTTCATCTAGTCTGGAGATCCCCTCTATTCCATTCTTCATTTCTTTTATTGTAATCCTTGTCTCTATATGGTCCTTTTTTTATTGTCTCTATGTCCTTTTTTATGCTTGCTATCTCTTTGTTAAAATTTTCATTAAGTTACTTAAGCATCATTATAATCATGGTATTGTCTCTGATAGGTTGGCTCCAACTTGTCTTCTGTTGTCCTTTCTTTTCAGATGTATTTCTTTGATTCCTCATTCTGGCAGCCACTCTGTTTATAGGTACTGTGCTCCTTAACCTGACTCTTACTGCTGTAGTTTCTTCTGGGGCTCATTGCTGATGATGTGATAGGGTGGGAGGGCGGAGGTCTGGCAGGGTGGTGGGGGAGGGTGTCTAGAGTCTTTGTTCCCCGTTTGGTGCTGAAAGCAGCTGTGCAGGCAGAGCTGGCTTTTATCTTTCTGTATTTGGTTTGCCTTGAGGTCTCTGCCCTGTGTTTTGAGATCTGTTGTCTTGAATGCTGGTCCCATAGATGGGGCTGGTTGTGGGCAGAGAAACGTGCCCACAGCCTCCTCTCTCCTCCCTCCCAGGACGGAGCGAGGTTGAGCTGCAGGTCCTCATTGCCCCATCACTCCCCCTCCTCTTGGAACCAGAGTGAAGTTAGTTGGGTCACCTCCTCTCTTACACCCAGTCTGCACCTCCTGGGGGCCAAAGTGAGGTCTGGTTGTGGTGTTTCATGCCTGCCTCTGGGCCTCCTTTTTTCTGTCCCATGGACCAAGTGAGGTCTGGAATGCTCACCCGCCGCCTTTCTCCTACAGTGGTAGAGTTCCAAGAGGGGACCCGCACAGCCTGGTCTCTGCACGTCCCCCTTTTTCCTCTCTGTTTGCCTCTCTGCCCACATGTAGGTACTTTGATGCAATGAATGGGTCTCTTAGCTGTGTTTGTGTGCTGCGTCGGGAGTCCTTAATTGAGGTATAGGTGTTGATTTTTTTGTGGTGATCTCCAGGGGAGTTTTTCAGGGTTCCCTCTCATGCCACCATTTTCTTGCCTCTGTAAGCTTTGTTCTTTTTGTCTCATCCATTTAAGCAAGAGGGGTCAACACTGAGCCTTCAATAAGAAATATATCCTGTTTTACTTACATTTACGAGTATTTTTTAAAATGGAATTAAGAATTATCAAATTTTAAGTAAAGTTTTATCACATTCTCAGATTGGAATTTATTTACTGTCTTCAGTGTATTTCAGGATATTTGCATCCTATACTATACACATTTCTGCACTTACCAGCTCTAGGGAGAGAACATTGACTTGGCAAATTGCTTAGTTTTCTCCACAATCATCCTTCTGTTCCTACTCTTCCATATTTTGTTCATTCCCATCTAGTTTCTACTCAGGGAGATTATAGAATCATATTTCCTACAAGCCATAAAGAATAGTACCATCATCTTGACCACAAAGGAAAAGGGTGTCAGAGTTGGCCACATAAAAAGTGAAACCCCTTTACATCGAAGAGCACTGTAAAATAAAAAACAAAATCTTATGCAATATAAACAACAGACCCAAGCAAAAGTCCTAACTTTCTTACCCTATTGTGTCAAAATATTTAAAATGGCTGCTACTCAATCCTTTTCATCCGCACACAGATAATTCACGTTTGCTAACCTAAATATAAAAAACTCTTTTAGATTGAAAATGGGCAACAGATATGAATGGAGGATTCAGAGAACAGAAAAAGTGCACATGAACAACAAACATGTAAAAATGTTTGACTTCAAGAAGTCAAAGAATACAAATTAGAATGAGATACTCTTGGTTTCTCAAATTGGAAATATTTTTTGAAATGACAAAAACATCCCTATCCAAATGTGGGAAATGCATAAAAGTGACTTCGATGCTCAACAGCAGGGACACAAATGTGTTTCTCAAATCGGAGCCTGGAAGTGGCCGGTCCAGGGTTGACATGGAGCTCCATGGGGTATAGGGTTCCAGGCTTTTCATATTTTCTTGCTCTGCCATTGAGGCAAAGGTGTTCTGCTTCTCGAATTACCTCTACGAAGAGTTCACTGGCAAGCAAAGGAGAAGGATACCATTTCCATTTTGTAGCTACCATTTTCCTTATGCTATTATCCAAAACTTACTAAGATCAATACCCTTGGGAAGTGTAGTCTTTGCTCCAGGAAGCCCTATGCCCCGCCACGGACTGGGGTTCTGTTACTATAGAAAAAGAGAGAACGAATATTGGGGAGCAAGTGGAGGCCTCTGCCACACTCAGGCACGAGTCGGAGAAGGCCGAGCTTGAATGGAAAACATGTCACTGCTTATTTAAACTAACATTGTCTTTTTTCTCTCCAAAATAATTTCCCCTCCAGCTTGTTCAACAGGTAAATACTATTTCTTAGTCACTCAAACCTTCACTTGTTTAGAGGCATTGCAGAAAATCTGACATCTGTGCATCCATTGTGTCCAGGTGTTTCCAGATGCCCAGTGTTTCCGACGGAAGTGGTCTTTGCCTTGGACATGTCAAATGACATCTCCCACTTGTATTTTGAGAGGATGAGAGACATTTTATTATCTCTGTTGATGAAGATGGAAATAAGTGAGAGTAACTGCCCAACGGGTACTCGCGTGGCCATCATTTCGTACAACAACAAAGTAGATTACCTGATTCGCTTCTCAGACTTCAAGGGGAAGCCCACGCTCCTGCATGCCGTCACGAAAATCCCCCTGGAAAGGTCATCTGGCAGCAGGAACCTTGGGGGTGCCATGAGGTTTGTGGCAAGACATGTATTCAAACGTGTGCGCTCTGGCCTTCTCGTGCGGAAAGTGGCTGTCTTCTTCCAGGCGGGCTGGGCCCACGATGCAGATTCCATCAGCACGGCCACCCTGGAGCTCCGGGCGCTGGACATCGTTCCCGTAGTCATCGCCTTCACGGAGGAGCACAACCTCCCAGACGCCCTGCTGGTATGCGGAGGAGCCGCCTGGGGGCAGGGGAAGTGGTGCTGTCAGTGCGAGGTCCTGGTCCCTCCATCAGGGACCGCGGGCGGCAGGAGAGCTGTTCAGGGCAAGAATTCGCAGAAATTGGTGTGAAGCATGAGGGGAGGGGCACCCCATTGTGCACTCTACCACGCTTGCTGACTGGCCATTCATGGGCACTTACTCCGTGCTATGTGCCTCATAAACACTCTTATTTAATTATATCCCAAACTCAATAAGGTTTATTTCGGAAGAAAATTGAGGCTTGGAGAGGTTAATCTACCATCGAAGGTCAAGTATCTAGTTAGTGGCAGATGGATATTACCTGCCTTCAGAGCCTATGCCTAATCACTGTTCTAACTTGTATCGGGATGGGTCCATAGAACCCAGTTTGCTTCTTGCCTTCCCTCCCTCCCTCCCTCCTTCCTTCTTTCCTTCCTTCCTCTCTCTCTGCCTCCCTCCACCCCTCTCTTTCTTTCTTTCTGTCTTTCTTTCTTGGGGCATAAAATATATACCCATATAGCACAGCAGGTAAGGTGCACTGATTTTAAGTATATAGCTGGTTGGATTTTTATATGGTTCCAGATACTAAACACTTTCAGAATCCTTGTAAGTTTTCCTTATGTCCCTTCCCACACCATACACTCCTCAGAGTCACCTCTCTTCCAGTTTCTGTCACAATCAACTAGTCTGACCTGTCCTGGACCTTCATGGAAATAGAATCCTGTAGTATTACTCTTTTGCATTTGGCTTCTTTCATTCAACATCATTTCTGTTCTTTTTGCTCATTTATGTTTTATATACAAGCAAACTCTTCTAACTGAAACCCACATTCTCATGGAATATCTGTGATGATTTGTCAAAGTGAAGGGTGATTCTCTAAGAGATTCCAATGTCACTCCAATAAGTCTAACAAAAGAGAGAGAGAGAGAGAGAGAGAGAGAGAGAGAGTGAGCGAGCACACGCGTGCGCAGGGTGTTTATGAGTATAAGGTTGAGTCATATATTGCCAATATTCAAATATTTTTGACCAGCAAAAATGGAAATGTCATGTGGTTCAAACTAAGGTGGTGAGTTGAGCTCTGCCAGACCATTTAGTTCTCTCTGAAGTTGCGTGCGCAGCAAACGTTGTAGGTGAGACATTTTGTTGATACAGCTGTGAATATGCTCCTAAGAATCAAAAGGTAAAATTGTGGCAGCTTGCGAACTGTTGAGAAGAATGGACAAAATATTTTGGGCTTTGCAAAGTAAAGTTAAAATGCAGAAGGTGAGTTCGAGGTCACATTTCTCTTGCCTAGCTAGATGTCTGGACAAGGTGGGTTGGTCGGGGTGGAGGCACCTCTTAATAACCCCCTGGATTTGAAACGGCAGAGGATAAACAAGTAACAATTTAAATTAGAGATGCAGCTTTCATCTGGCTCCTTCATCAATAATGAGGTGCTTTGGAAGAGTCTCTCTGTCTTCCTGAGTTTCATTTTGCTCGCTTTAAAATGGAGAGGGTCACAACTAGACATTATCTAGGCTTTTTGCCAAGTGTTAATTATCTCCTTTCAGGAAGGCATTTCCCTAACATTGGGAGATACACAGGTTACATTTATATCCTCCCCAAATGCTCATCAGTGCTGCATTCCGAGAAGGGATCCTGGGCAGACAGTGTTTGGATCCTACATAGAGAAAATCGTTCGCCAAGACGCTCTTGACCTCCTGGTGGCTGGAGTTTCTGAATAAAGGGATGTAATGGTGTGTGAGAAAAGCTTGCCAGCTTACACACACACCTGAACCTCAGTCCTCTCATTTCTGTCTGCTCTCCTCTCCATTTATTGGCACATCCTTGCCCCAGGAAGCTATCCTTCAATTTAACAATTCAGAAAGGATGTTAAATGATGCTTGCCAGCTCAAATATAATAAATGACCTCATTTCTGGTGACATTAGCAAGGAGAGAAACTGTAAAAATGACAAGTGCCTTTCAGGGCTTTTCAAAAAAATCTTTATTTCTTCACAACTGGGTATATTGCAGCCCTTAACCTCCCCTACCCTGTGCTTTATCTTTAGGGAATCAAGTTAGGAGAATGGGATATCTTGTGATTTTTCTTCTGAATTGTATGCCTGAGGGCTCTCTTTGACTCTCTGGGAAACTTCTGTCTTTCACCCCTACGTTAGGTTATTTTTCAGATCAGGACCCAGATGCTTCTGGCAAAATGATAGTTGTTCAATTTTAAATGATTATATAAACAGATGCCCTAACTTCTCTGTCCATTTAAACATGGCTATAGGCTGTAGGCATATTGAAAAAATTTTTAAAAAGTCGTCCATTGAATCCTCTCAGCTCTAAATAAAACAGTATTAACAGCTTTTGGACTATTTATGCCTAATCTCATTGTCAAGAACTGTTTAATTGCCTTGTGTCTCAAATTATGATGTCATTTGCCCCCCCGCCTTTTTTTTAAGTTAAAAATTAAAAGTTTACAAGGGAAAAGCAACTTATATGTCAGGTTTCAAATTTCATTTTTCTTTATAAAAACTCTAGCATATGTTTCCTTGAAACAATCCCTAAGGAAATAGCTTGTGCTTATCGATCCAGGCACTGTTCTAAGATCTTTCCACTTACTGATTCATTTAGTCCTTCTAACAACCCAATGAGATTACTATTATTGTGGGTCCTCTTTTCAGGTGATGAAACTGAGACACAGAGAACTTCAAATAACTTGCTCAAGGTTTGGAATTCTCATTAGCAATTGGATTTTAATTCAAAAGTCAAAAAAAGAGGAAAAGAAGAGTGTTTAGAAGTCTAAAGTTGTTTTTATGTATTAATTCCTTTTATCTTTACAACAAGTGAGAGAGATCCATGAACTGCCCCTGTTTTTACTTCTATTTGTTGCTCTTTTTAAAAAAGTCCAAAGAATTGATTTGGATTTCTATCACAGAGACAAGGGGAAAAAATCAGCTTCCGAAGATGAAAATGTTAAGAGGGAGGGCAAAGGAATTTTGGGGGGTTAATCTTTAAATTTGGGTATAATTTCAGAATTCAGAAAGCTTGCAGGAGGACTTTCTCCTTTTTTGGAGAAAGTGTGGAGATGTCCATTCAGGCCGTTGCAGAGGCCGTTGGAACCCGTGAGGAAGCGTGGGGGCTGCTGTTTTCTGTTAGACGGTTTCTCCCCGACAGCCAGGATCAACAACAGAGGAGGGAATTGGGCAATGAGACGTCATGCTCTGGCTTTGTCCCTTATGTTATCTGGACATGTTATTTGGCACTGGGGCTTCAGCTTACTCACCCATACTACAGAAATAAACCCACAGCTTTGCTGTGGGAATCGTTAAGAGATAATGCCTACAGACTTTCTATGTGCATACTCAAAGTAGGCCATATTCACCATCGCTCTCAAGGTCCTTGAGAGTCATCTCTGCCCAATAAGTATTTATTACATCAGACAGCTTGCATTTAGTGAACATCTGTGAAATTCCAAGTACCTTGCTGCGTGCTTTTCATGTCTTGTTATCTTAACCTCTCTACTCAAACTGTGGTCCTGGGGCGTCAGCATCACCCAGCTTTGGGAGAAATGCCAAATCTTAAGCTCTACCCCCGATTTAATCAACCAAGCTCTGCATTTTTAACAAGATCCTCAGATGGTTTGCATGAATGTTTAAATCGAGGACTGTCGGTGTGATCCTCCTAACTATCCTCTGAGTTAATAATGATAATCTCCATTTCCCAGAGGAGGTAAGGGAAGGTCATAGGTAAAGTGACTTGTTCTAAACTGTGTAGTCCTGAAATTGGCACTCCCATATGTGCGATTCCCTAGTTCCACTCTGCCAGCCAACACCCTCAATCCACAGCCGACCCTTAGTATTTGCTGTTGCTTCCAGAAGAGTCAACTGCTTCGCAGCAGTCCTGGTGGGACCACGCCAGCTGGCAGGAGCCGAAACGGCTCCAGCTCCCAGGGTCAGTCACAGGTTCTATGACTACTCTCTTCTGTCTTTCCCCTATTTTTTTTTTTTTTAAGTTTTTCCTCCTTGTCCACCAAGCTTTTACCTCAACTGAATGCCAGATTGTTTCTAACCCTCCCTTCTTTGGGTCCAGTTAGCTAGCTCTTCCTCTGTCCAAGGCAAATCCCCCCACCCCACCTTGCATTTCCTTTCTTCCTCTCTCCTCCCATCTGTCTAAGCCAAGAGCCTCCACCACCTCAGTCCAGGGATAAACATCGTCCTACGACCTCTGGCAGCTTAATATAGCAGCTGAAACATTGAATTTAATCCTGTGGGGCTGTCCAGTTTAGGGACTTTTGGAGGGGGTGCTTTAATAGTGAGGGCTGAGGTTTAAGGGTTGCCAGTATCCTTTCAGAATATGCCGTTCTGTCCATTAAATAGAGGAGGGATGATAATGCACATCCCTGTGCTCATCCCCCCCATCCCCAATACACTCCCGTGTTCAGTATATGACTATTCCCAGCAGACCACACTTGGGCACTCAAGATTGAAGTTAGCTGAGAGAATCACCAAAGATGCTGATTCAAATGATAATAAAGCTTTGAGCCTCAAGCAAAGGGTTTAAGATCCTCTTGGAGATTTCCTTTTCTGGAACTGATGGGAGTTTGGGGTAGGAACCAAAGAGCCCATTTTCTCTTCTCACACTGAGATTTCCTCCCCCACGAGCTCTCTGCTTGCTCTTTCTCGGGAACTATCTTGTGACTAGGACCATGCTGGCCAGTCCAAAGTCAAAGTAATTAAATGTTAGTAACAACTAGATACAGTTGAATCTATAGTGAATCACAGCTCCCCATGGACTTCCATTGTGTTGTTGTGTACTTGTTTCCACAATTTTGTTTTTGGAAGAATGGGAAAAATGTTGAGCCTAATCATAAACTTCTTTTTCCTAAGAAAAGTTTTGTAAAAGATGCAAGGTTTGTAACTATTCCAGTTCTTTGGATTTGGTAATTTTTCCGACAAGCACAACAACTGTTGGACAAGAGCCTTCTCTCAGCTGAAGGAAAAGGTAACCCAACGTGCTGAACGGGAGGCAAATATAGAGGATGGGAATGGAGGACCAGGCTGTGCTGAACCAGAAAGAAAACTCAGCAGCGTGGATTCCCACCCTAAAACTCTGTGCTGAGGAAACTGAGGCCAGAGGCTTATCCTAGGTCACGCAGCCAATCATGGCACATCAAACACTAGGACCGGGTACACGACACCTGATTCATTTGTGTTGCAGAGAACTTTTCTCATGAAGCATTCCTTTGTACAAACTTGGGGCAATCTTTTAATTTCTTTGAAGTCTTTCATCCTACCTTAACAATTCACAAAAATTCTGCATTTTATAACACACTTCACCCATATTTCCTGTTAATTAAAAATATTGTGCACTAGCTCAGCATCTCCCCAGCACTCCTGGGGTAAAATGGATGCTCCTTGGGTTATTCCAGTCTCCTCTTATCTCCTGGAATGCTGCCAGGGATGCTGGTTTCAGAAGCCTTCCAGATTGCCTCATGTGATTTCCAGTAAAGCTATTCTTGTGTCATATGCGTGCCTACACTGCTTTCTCCACTCTTGGGTGATTCATTAGGTCCTTTTGGTTTGGTCAGTACTCAGATGTGATAACCAGGAGGCGGAGATCAGAATGGATATCGAATGTTGGTAACTGCACTCATTCTTCACGTCAGCCGCCTCCATCTGGCAGCGAGTCCCAGGGTTGCACATGTGTGGTGTAGCTGTATGTTGGAGGTGGGCGTTCTCTGGGGCGTGGGCGCGTGGAGAGGGATTCTGTAGATAACCCCTGCCTACCTCTGGGCCTTTGTACATGTTGTCCCTCCACACTGTAATGCTTTCCCCTGCTTCTTTGCGAGGTAAGTATCCTAGTCCTTCCAAAGTGCCAGATGCCATTGTCTTCATCAGATTCTCTCTCTCTTCCCCTTGAAATTAGCCTCCTCTTCCTGTGCCCCTAAAACATATTATTAGACCCCCTTTTTTTTTTCCTTGAAAATAATTTGTCTATTCCCTTAGGTTTTAAACTCTTTGAGGGTGTGGCTGTGTCATTTTTGTATCTCCACATGTTACATCGTAGCTGTAATCAGTCTGGGTTGATTTCAATTTTAAGTCAGGGGAAAGCATAATTTGGGTTGCTTTTGCCACATGAGGAACAAGGAGACTTAGGAATGTTCCCATGTTTCGTTTTGTGTGTGTGTGTGTGTGTGTGTGTGTGTGTGTGTGTGTGTGTTTTCCTTTGGTGTTACATTAGCACGAACAAAAATTAAATTCTTTATATTTCTTTTCCCACAAAACTATTTCTTTTAAATGAGAGACAGTGATTAGGAATATGATACAGTCCTAACCAGAAAGAGTAAAGAGCTCTGTAAGGAGTGTATGTTATAGAAAATTCTTTTTCAAAGCACCTCTTGCTCGTGAATCTCCATGAGAGCTAGCCTGACATCTTCATGTGTCCAACACCTTGCTACCAGAGGAGGGTCCAGAGCCTGCTTGGTCCTGGCCACAGGTATGGAGGAGGAGGAGCTAACCTTCAGGGGGGCTCTGTCCTAAATGCTTTGACTGAGAATAGACAAAGAGATGGACGTGACTAAGCTTAGATATCTGTCTCTTTGCAAACCATACACCAATTCCTGCAAGAAATCATCTGAAAGCATTTCTAATTTCATCATGAGGTGGAGATCCTGCAAATAGTCTGTATTAGTCAGGTTAACTGTGAAACTGTTCATGCTTAAGTCTAAGTGGCTTAATACAATGAAGTGTTATGTCTGTCATCTATAACAAATGAATATGGGGTCTTGGGTATGTGTGTAGAGGGGAGGGGTAGTTTGCTGCATACAGCCATTTCAGGACCTGGAATCCTTCTATCAGTGGCCCTATCATACCCTGCGACCTCAAAACCTTTCTCTGGATCCTCTACAGATGAGGGCCTGGAAGATGAGGGCCAAGGGAGCAATGGAGTACAGTACACACACTAAAAATGTCATATGTCACCTTCACCTACATGCCATTGGCTAGGCCAAATCATATGGTCCCAATTAACTGCAAGGGAGTGTAGGCAATGTAGTGCTGTTGTAGCCCTAGAAGAAAAATGAATGGGTTTGTTGATTATCTAACCAGTTGTCACACAGACCTTGTTGGATTTATTATTGTTATTATTGATATTTTACTTTTAAGGCTTGATCTCAATTATTAAATGAATCCTAACTGGAAAGGTTAAGTGAAAGAGATAAATAGATTTGCCATTCCCACATCTCTGATTTCTCCTTACCTTCTAGTTTGAATATGTCCCAGCTCTGAATACCAGGAATACTCTCAAAGAGCCTCCCTTAGGTATCTGCCTCTTTCCAATCTCATGGTATATGATTTGTATGCCCTCCTCCTTCATGTTTATAACTCCTACTGTATTACATCTTACATACTGTGGACAATCACTAAAGATTTATGGAATTTATAAATAACCGAACCCTCAACTCTCTTACCCTCTTTCCAACACAAGATGACATTGGGTGTCTGAAGATCCACAGCTTATGTACCCATACCAATGACAGTCCAACCTCCAGGTTAGAACTAGAGAACTAAATGCTATAAATAACTGTAATAGATAATGCCAAATTAAATGCACACATATATTTATGTAATTACTCATATACATTCTCTTAAAAATATTAATTTTTTTTATCTGAATTGGAAAAATATATGAAGTACAAACATTTAAAAAGGCTTGACATTTAATTCAGCTAATGACCAACTTGTTTATGTGTTTTGATCAGATGGATGACGCCAACGGATTTCACCTATTTGTCTGGGAGACAGAGAGACTCCAGGACGTGGAGTACATGGCCCGTTGCACTCTGTGCTATGGTGAGCTGGGACCACATTTATGATAGCACTGATAGCTTTAGAACAGGATGAATAATTGATGGCCACGGCCCAGATCTGCTCTGCAGATGTGTTATTTGCTTGGGACATGCAGAGGTTTAGAATCGGGCAATTTCTTGTTAATTCTGGATTATTAATTTTTCTTAGGAAGTCAGAACAGTCTGGAGAATCACAGATGCTGGGTTCCCATGAGGCCACGGTCAGCCAGAGCTGAATTGTGTCTACCCACTTCTCATGGGGCAACTGTCTGCTAGTGCCCCACAGTTCCTTCCCTTCCCTTTTGTTTTACCACTGGCCTGCTCTGCTTACTCACCTGCCCAGCCAGGTTCCTGTAAACAGCTAGGCTTGTGTTCCTTCCAAGTGGTAGACCACGGAACTAAGAGACAAGAATCTTGGCTTCTAGGCCTGGAACTGCCATTGACCACCAGCAGGATGTCAACAAGTCATTCAATGTTTCTGTGTCTCTGGCCTCCATCACTAGACCGCACCCCACACTAGCCTGTACTAGAAAAACCTTTGGGCTGAAACCCATACATGCCCATGCGTGGAGAACTCTCATCCATCCCCATGCCACCCAGGGCTACAGTGAGGCCTGCCGGTGAAATCCAAAGGGGATTTAATTGTTCCCTCTCCTTGGTCCACACCAAGTCCTAACACTGCCCTGAGAGATTTGGTTCTGAGAACTTGGCCAAGTCGAACACAGTAACTGCTGTTTGCAGAGTGTGTTACTGTTGGACAGCCTCCACCATGTCACTTAATACGTTGTCTCTCTGGGTCTCAGTTCCCTCTCCTATGCAAGTGTAAACCTGGCTGGTTTCTGTTGAGCTTGAGCTTTTCCTGCCCACCAGGCATTGTTCTGAGCACTTCTATAGATTAACTCATTTTTAAACTTTAAACCTCACGAGGTAGGTACTATCATCATCATCATTGCCCCCATCTGACAGGTAAGGAAACTAAGGCGGTGGGAAGGCTGAGTAATGTCCCCAAGGTCACACACTCAGGGAGAGGTAAAACCAGGACTGAACCAGGCAGATATCTGTGACCCTGAAGATTAATTAGGAAGCTATATAACCTAGTCGTTAAAAACGTTAAATGTGGAAACAGATCGTCACAATTCTTCTGAAAAATGGGCACATTAACCTACAGTGCCCATCTGCTGGGCGTGCTAGCACAATGCAGACAGCACTCCGCAGCGGCTGTCTCTACGGGGAGTCCGTAAATGCGCCTGAATGGAAAGGAGAGATGCATGGTAATCCCGGCCTCTGCCCGCCCTTCCTCCCCAGACAGGTGCCGCCCAGACCCGACGTGCCGGCCGGGCATGCCCGGCCCCCTGGAGGTAGACGTGGACGTGGCGTTCGTGGTGGACAGCTCCCGCAGCGTTGGCGCGGACGTGTACCGCGCTGCCTTGAGTGCAGTGGAAGCCACGCTCGACAGCATGGAGGTTGCTGAGCACCCAAACGCGTCCCTCGGCGGGGCGCGCGCGGCCCTGGTGACGCACACGACTCCCGGCTTCTGGCCGGGCGCGGGACGCTCCCCAGTGCTGGAGGGTTTCCTCCTGACCTCCTATGGCCACCGGTTGCAGATGCAGAGGCAGGTCCGCCAGGCTGTGGGCCGGCCTCTGCAGGGAGCTCCTGCGCTGGGCCACGCCCTGGAGTGGACATTAAAGGAGGTGCTCCTGGCAGCCCCGCTGCCCAGGAGGGCACGGGTTCTCTTCGCCATCGTGGCCAGTGAGACCAGCAGCTGGGACCGAGAGAAGCTAAGGACTCTGTCCCTAGAGGCCAAGTGCGAGGGCATCACTCTGTTTGTGCTGGCCTTGGGCCCGGGTGTGGGGACTCATGAGCTGGCGGAGCTGGCCCGAGTGGCCAGCCCCCCCTCAGAACAGCACCTGCTGCGCCTGGAGGGGATCTCAGACGCAGAGATGGCCTATGCCAGGGGCTTCACACGGGCCTTCCTGAACCTCCTAAAAAGTGAGCAGTCCTCGAGCACTGGGGATGCCCTGGGTGGGGTGCGGAAAGGAACTTACACAGCTTGGCATTTGAGCAAGCAGGTGCCCAGGGCACCTTCACCCTTGCTGAGGTGTGTGCTGCTCCACAGCCTCTGGGAAGGCTCCCTAGAGAGCACCCCCTTTCCTGAAAACGTAGAGCATCATTACCCTGACACTGTGCCAAGCCTCGTGCTGATTTCTTGTCTGAAACCTCTCAGCGGGTGGCTGGGAGGCCTCAGGGTTCTACTGAACCTCTCAATTTTCTCTTTTACCAAAATGAGAATCGCAGTCTCTTCCTTATTTGTGAAGCTTACACTCAAATGCGTGCATGGAGGGGCTTTGAAAGCACCAGTGTTGTACAAATAGAAGTCATAGTTATTGTTATTGCTATTAATATGTCCCATAATCCAGACTCCAGAATCCAGTGGTGTAAAACAGTGTTTCTCAAATTTTCATGTGCACAGGCTGCATCTCCTGGGGATCTTGTTAAAATGTGGCTTCTGATTCAGTAGGGATGAGCTTGGGGCCTGAGAATCCGCCTTTTTAATGAGCTTCCAAGTGAATATTGATGCTGCTAGTCCACAGACCACACTTGGAGTAACACAAGTGTATGGCACTTATTTCAGAGGTCTTCGGGGACTTGCCAGGAAGTGAGGGAGAAGTCCAGGGTCTCCTACCTCAGGTTAGGGGGATGAAGTCAACAGTGAAGGTCAAGGGGCACACTGACAGTGTGTCCTGGCCAGAATTCTTTGCTGCTCTGTCCTAGCGTCCTCACCTCCAATTGGAGCTAGTGGAACCAAACTCATAGGCAGCCAGTACCAAAGCTGTATCCCTACATGATAATGGAGATCGATAGGATTGAGGGGTAGATACTACTCTGGTCACATTACCAGGAGTTTGTTTTGGGCTTTGTTCACCAGTACATAATCCAAAACAACATAAAATTGTTGTTTTGGATTATGTATGTAATGCAGTGCAGGGTGCCTTGTTGTCACATGTGAGGCCTTCTTGCCTTCCTTGCTGGGAGACATGAGTTTATAAGTGGATTGACATCCTTTTGGGAGCCTTGAGGGACACCTGTCCTTTTATCACTGAAGGAATACAGGGAGTCTGGTGGATATGTTAGAAGTACTGACCAATATTTGTGCCTCTCCAGTTCGAGAGGTACA
Organism: Lyroderma lyra; assembly: GCA_004026885.1. Lineage (NCBI taxonomy): Eukaryota > Metazoa > Chordata > Mammalia > Chiroptera > Megadermatidae > Lyroderma > Lyroderma lyra. Next base: position 104,475 of record PVJL010003947.1, read on the forward strand.
AAAGTCATTGAATTGATTCTAGTCCTGGCTTTGCCCCTAGTGAGCTGTGTGATCCTAGGAAAGTCAGTGAACCACTCTGAACTTTAGATTCTTTATTGCTGCAGGAGATGGAGCGATTAGTAATAGATGGCTGATGGCTTGGTGACTCTCCGAGGGAGAGAAAAGCAGGCTGAAGGAATCACTTTTCTAGCCTTTCCATTTCATTTGACTTTATTTTTTATGTTAGGTTGCATTTTATGTCTTGCTACATTTTTGTATATTGTGATTTTATATTATTTATATGATAGAATGCATTGTATTTTTTTATTTTATTTGCTTTTATTTTTGTATTTTGTGCTTTACTTGAATGTTTTGTTTTTATGTTTTATTTTTTGTTACTTTTTTTATTTTGCTGCTTTATTGTTTATTTTACTGTATTTTATGCTCTATTTGATTTGATTTGATTTTTCTTTTAAATTTTGTGTTACTCGATGTTTCATTTTTGTACTTTCTTTTACTTGATGTTTATTTTATTTTTTTAAGCTTTATATTAGTTTATGCTTTATTTGATTTAGTTTGATTTTTAAATTTTATGTTTAGGTGGAACAAACCAGTACCCACCCCCAGAGCTCATTGAGGAATGTGGGGGCCCAAGCCGAGGGGACACTCGTTTGCAACCACTTGTCAAAAGGTAGGCTGAGGGCAGAGCTGAGGTTGTCCCATAGCTCTGCCCTCTGCAGAAGACAGCCTCCCTAGAGAAAGGTCATAGGCTATGCCAGTCCTTGACCATCTGACCCAAACTATTGGGGTCAGGACACTCCTGTGTTTGACAACTCTGATATGGTTTGTTTTTTCCCTTTCTTATTTTTTTTTAATATTAAGAGTAAATGGGACCAATATATGTAAAACATTGAAAGAGCACCTAAGTGTATAAAAGCAAAAAGAAATTTTTTTTTCATTCCACCACATCCCCCTGTCTTCTAATCCTATGCCCCAGAGGTACAATTAATAATGCTACACATATTATTGTGATGTTTGTCCAGATACTTCTGCAAACCTAAGAAAGTAGCTAATGGGACAATAGAGTCATCAGGAAATGCTCAAACCTAAAGCTTACTGAGCCCAGCAATATCAACAGAGGAATGGAACCTCTGTTCTCAGGGTTTGGTTATGCGGTTTGATGTGGATTGTCTCTATACAGGTTGCCCAAGCGCCAGCGTGGCATACCTGGTGCTGCTGATGAGCTGAAAGCATTTGAAGCAACAGACATGTTTCTAGAGAACAGAACAACTGTGATGACATCCGTAACTCAGCAAGAAGCACTTGAAAATTATGAAAAGAATCAATATGCCACTGAAGAAAAAGAGCAAGACATGCCTGCAAAACGAAAAGTAAATGGACAAGAAATACATCCAGGCACTGCCTATGGTAAAAACCAAACTACTTCTTGTTCCTTAGGTTGAATTCACTTTTTAAAATCTTAAAAAAATAATTCCTATGCACTATGTTAGCATGCAATTTTTGGCTTTTTATATACTTTCTTTCCAAATGCACAGATTCATATGTGCAGCTAATGAAATCAGTTTAAGAAAACATAGGAAGGCCAATTTTCATATGACTGTAAAACCGGAGCTGAACAGAAGCTATCTCAGGGAGAACAGTGGAGGCACACCCTATTAGGTGTCAGTACTTCACTGGGGGGAGCAATGATCTGTTGCTGAAGTAGCAAATATACTCCTGAACTTGAGGGAAAATGCACTGGCTTGTAGAACATACTCCTGACTAAGCTTCAGGAACATTTGGATCCACGTAAAACAACTGTAGCTTCGATTTTGGATCACAGAATGTAGTAATGCAAATGCCACATTCCTCTTAACGTGGGCTCAACAAAGTAAGCAAAACAGTGAACACATTAGGATGAGACTTGGGGGCATTTGACTCTGAAGTTTTTAAAATGCTGAAAGAGTTGCTCAGTGAGTGGTGTCATCAGTCCTGCTTAGATCATTGCCCAGAGGTTTTTGAATGTGCCTAGATGGTTCTTTCTCTGGGGCTGCTAGCTAAGCAGCCATGGCAAAGTTATTTAATTTCTCTGTGGCTCAGTTTTCTGATCTCTAAAGTGAGGACTATGTGAATACCTATCCCATAGGGTTGTTTGGAGACTAAAAGTAGATTATTCATGTGTTTGCCATATAGTAAGCTTACAATCCAGATGCTGGTGATACGTTGCTGGTGATACGTTGAGCTCTTAGATTCCAAAGCAAACATGTGTCCAAGGGAAATAACGAAACCAGATAGAGGAATGAGCACTCCCAGCAGTGATAGGAGCATTTCACCTCCTTAGGCTAAAAATTAAGAATAGAAGAACTAATCGTATTCGTTTTTCTATTTTCAGTATATAATATTCTCAGCTCATCTTAACTAAGGCAGTGATTTTTAGTCTTGGTTGTAATTTGCAATCACCTAGGAATCTTAAAAAGTTCCCAATGCCTAGACCTCCCCCCAGACCACTTCAATCAGAATCTCTGGGTGGGGGACTTACCCAGCAATTACCCTGAGCAACCATGAGTCAGAACCACTGCTCTAAGGCATCCTTTCCCCACAGATTCAAGGTGAAAGACATGAAGGAGAGCTTCCTGGTCATCTAATCCAATTCTATTCACAAACACTGGCCTGAATCTTCCCCAGGTCTCCCACCCCCTCTGTAACATGGCTCTGGCCAGTCCCTCTCCCTTGCTTTCCAAGGCCGCTCTAAACCTTTGCCACCTCCTCCTTCCGCCATGTCTCTGTTTCTGGAGGATGCCCTTAATTTTTTTTTTGCTTTCAAAAGAAGTAAAGGTGGCCAGATACACCTTTCTGTATTGCTGCACACCCTGTCTTTCCGCCCTCCAACCAGAGAGAAGAGCTGTCTCTTGTTTTCAAGGAAGTTCCATCCGAACTGGCAGAAAAGACCGAAGGGCACTCTCAGACCTCGCTGACGGTTGGTCGCTGCCTTCCTCTTCAAGCTCTCTCCTTTCTTGGCTTCAAAGAGAAGATTCTTTTCTGGTTCTACTTCTGACCAGTCCATCTCTGTCGGCTCCTCTTCCCAGGTCCATTCTCACAGGAGGCTCCAGGTTTCATGGAACCCGAAGTTCATACAATTTAGTGTGTGTGTGTGTGTGTGTGTGGGGGGGCTCTCTTTAAGAAAAATAACTCAGAATTATTAAAATTAAGCACCAAAGTGAATATTTACTTAGAAGAGGCTTATGCAAACGAGGGGCCCTGTAGCTAGGCTTCATTCATTTCATGGTAAATCTGCGATGTTTTCTTTCTCCAAGGTCCTTTCCTCAGTCCTCTGAGCACTCTACACCAGGGCAAGCTTTTCCACCATGGCTTCAACTATTCCCCTCTGCACCGATGCTTTCAAATCCGCGTCTTCCATCTTTAACTCTCCTGAGCTGCAGACCAGTCTATGCAACTACCCTTCAGGTGGCACCATTGCGCATGCCCGCAGTCACCTCAAACAAACCCAGCTGCACAAACCGGATTCCTCTCTGCCATTCAAATCTTCTCCTTTATTTTTTCACTGGAATGAACTCCTGTTGGCTCAGAAATGGGAAGCTGAAACCCAAACATCCCCTCTCCTCACCTCCTGCTTCCAACGGGTGACTACTCCTTGGTGTAACTACCTCCCCAGCGTCTCCCAGATCCATCCGCTTTCCCCACGGCCTTCCCTCGGCATACCTGGCTTTCACCTACAGTGTCATTGCAGTGCTAACTGGTCTCACTTCTTCCGAATTGTCCTCCTTCCCATTCCATTCTGAGCACCAAATTAATTTTTCTCAAATGCAAATCTGGTCATGCCATTTCTCTTCTATATTTCCCATGGTTTGTAGGATAATTTCCAGGTACCTGGGTAAGGCACCCAGGCCTCTGTGATTAGAGGTCTTCTAATCACTTCTACAGGGGTCCTCGGGGGGCCTACTGGCGGCCACTTCCCTGCATAAACATTTTGCACCATTTGCAGTTGCCCTTATGCCCTGTTCTTTATTCCAAGTCTCCCCCCAACCTACACACATCTGCCATTGCTCACCCCCACCTACACACATCTGCATCCTCTCCACAGTGTATCCCTGGATTATATCTACTCATCTTTTACTGCTCATCAAGTTTCACCTCTACCTAGAGTCTTTTCTGGTCCCCAGGTAGTAGTAAATTTTCATGACCTCCCATGTGCCCCTGTGTCTTAAGCTGAATTCTGCCATCGCACCTGCAACCTTTCATGGCACCTGCTTGTGAAGAATTAGATGATGTCATCTCTCTTCACAGAAGCCAGGCTGAACTTTGTACAGTTTTCCATTTCAGTGTCATCTCCAAAGCACACAGATCTATTTTTTTGTTTTTGTTTTTGTTTTTGTTGAGACTAAAGAGTGTCCTCCATCCTCTAGGGCTACATTGTATGACGTACATACCAGGGGGCAGAACCAGCCCAGGCAAAACTGGGATTTCATCATAACTGTTCTTCACACCTGACCACCCCTTTTCTATTTCTTCTCTTTTCTTCATTCCTGGATTCCTGGACTTGTTTGAGTAAAACTGGTTGCTGCTGTAGGATTCTGCCAAGAAGGCAAAGGGTCACACTCATGGTAGAAAATAAACAAATGTAAAACTGGCAACTAGCAGTAATTACTTGGGTGAAAACTTGTTTGTCCTCTGACGCCATATCACACTGCAAAAAGAAAACTTAAGACTCGGAGGCTTCCTGAGTGTTCGCTTGCAAAGAATGCCTTAGAGACACTTAGTTTAAAGCATTGAGGAATTACCTATAGCCATGCCCACTAACTACTAGCCACAAATCTAAATAATTTGTAAAAGAAGAAAACTGAAAATTCAGTTCTTTGGTTACCATGCCGATATTTCAGATCCCCAATATCCACATGGGAGGTATTGGACAGCACAAATACAGAACATCCGCCTCATTGCAGGAAGTTCTGCTGAACGGTGCTGTCCTAGAAAAATAATTAAGGAGAAGCAGCTTCAGTTTGCTAATCTCCCACATTAAAGGCAGGAGTCGGGCTTCTGAAGGCAAAAGCCACAACATGTCACTAGGAAAAGTAATGATTTGTTTAAACAAGTCCTTGGCTTGTCAGTTTGGAATCTGTATGTGATGGTAGAAGTGGGTTCCAGCTGAGTGCTGAGCCTCGAATCTATCTGTTGAACTTGCAGAGTACAAGTCAAAAGTTCATCATCAGAGTGTTTTTCTCTTGACTCAGATAAGTTTTTGGAGAAGCATTTGCTCTGGCTTTTTCTCCTGGGCCCTCACTATCTTACACACCACAGAATCTGAGCCACGCAGCAGGCCCATGTGCTTATTCAAGGCGTAGGACAATTTCCATGGTCAATTATTTACCTCACTAAGAGCCTATCACATCCCCTTGGGTCCAGGACATCTGGTCACTCCTTCAAGAAAGCTAGTCTGTGTTGATTTTACTAATGAGTGGGTAGGCAGCTTCCCAGGAACAGACCACAAATTTTAACTCTTGCTTCCTGAAGACAATGTCTTTTTATTTGGAAGTGCTTGGAAGGCCCAGGGGAAACTATTTGGAGGATACCACTACACTGTGCCCCAGGACTAACCTGAAACAAGAATATTTTTCTATGACATAAAACGTGCCCAAGGAAATCTGTTCTTTCTAGAAGGCAGAGGTTGCATACCTGGGAAAATTAATGTCTGATTTAAAATTCAAGGCATCTCAGATTTTGCTTTGCTGTAACTTATTGATTCTCAATGCTATTTTTCATTTTCTGGAAACATCATGGTTTTGTTTTAATAGATTTCCCGGGCAAGAGTCAGGGTACAGCAAGTAAGAAATAAGCTGGATTTGCTTAGGCCTTTAGAAGTACTGGATAGGTTTGGGGTTAAGCAAGAGATTAAGATGGTTAAAACAAGGAGGGAAGTAAGTATAATCAAGTAAGGAGTTCTCAGTATCAGAAAGATTTATTCATTTATTCATTCATTCATTCACTCATTTATACGTTATCTGGTGTAGCTGCCATGTGTTAAGTACTGTGCAAAATAACAGCTATAACAGTATTGTACTTTTAGCGTATGTTATGTGACACCTTACAACAAACTTGTGATGTTGTTTTCTGTTTCTTTTTTGTTTATTTGTTTTGTTTTTTAATATTGCTTTTATGGTTGAGGATACTTAGGGTCAGAGAGATTAAGTTACTTGCTCAAGGTCACACAGTCAGTTGGCGGTGAGGTAGGATTCCTTTCCAGGTCTATGACCCCAAACCATTGCTCTTTTCCTGTCATGCCAATGCAGGAAATTCAGCTCTCTCTGCATTTGTTTTTTGGCAGGTCCTTGTTTTATGGATCCAATGGGAGGCGAGTGCCAGGATTACATCCTGAAATGGTACTATAACAAGGAAGAACGGGTTTGCCAACAGTTCTGGTATGGTGGCTGTGGGGGCAACGCCAACCGGTTCGAAACCAAGGAAGACTGTGAGCTTTGGTGTGTCCCAGCACCCCGTTAGAGCCAGGCAGAGCCTCATTACGGCTGCCTCAGTTAGAGCAGCCGATGAAATCGAGATGGCCTTTCCTGAGACAGTGCCACACAGTCGTAAGGGATGAAGCCCACCAGATTAGCTCGGAGGTCAGACCCCTAACCCCATGACTCTTTCCCTGCCCAGGAATGCAGGGGCCAAATGATGTGTGAATTGAGAAAAACCACATTCTAGTAGTTTAGAAAAGTAACTGAAACTTTCCCAAAAGTTGCTTAAATGACTCAGAAATGAATGAAAAAGAAACTTGAAAGACATATTACATTACTTTAACTTTTTTTTTTTTTGGTTACGTAGCAAAAGAAAAATCAATATAAGCAAGTAAGTAAAATCTAATTTGGAAGCAAGCTGAAACTTGATTTCTTTCTTCTTTCTTTTTTTTATTTTTTATTTTTTATAAGAACCTGGAAGTATTAGTCAAAGCAGGGATCTGGAAAAAGGGACATCTAATGTGAAATTTTATCCTTACTACCTAGTGTGAAAATAAAGGTACTCTCAATGAAATCATTGGTGTGAGACTGCGTGTGCTACCTGCTTACTGCAATTTGTGCTGTACTTGGTGACATAGCAGTTGATGGAGGAGAAACAGCAGTGATTTTGCCATGGGACTGATCCTTTGTCATCAATTACTGTGACCCTTGGCCTTTGAAACTTGGTGACTCAACCATTAAGGCTGACACCGTCCATGCAAATATGAAATGAAGGGTCTAGGTTCACCCTGGATAAAAATTTTGCAGTATGGATGCTAAAGATAATTGTGATTTCGTGAGAAATCTTCTGGCTCACAGCTTTATTCACCAGGGCCCTGAACTTGAGCCCGGGTTCAGGGCAGAACTGAGCGCTGGGATTCTGGAGTTGCTGGGTACTGCGGGTGCCCTGGCGCAGGGCCTCTGGAGGATCATGTATTAGTCTGCTTGGTCTGCCATAACAAAATACTGCAGACCGAGGGCTTAAACAACAGAAAGTTATTTCTGTCAGTTCTGAAGACTGGAAGTCCAAGATGAAGGTGTGGCGTTTTTGGTTTCTGGGAGAGGTCTCTTCTGGGCTTGTAGAGAGCTGTCTTCTTGTTATCCCCACATAGCCTTTTCTCTGTGGAGAGAGAGAAGGAGAGAGGGAGGGGGATCGAATGAAGGAGAAGGAGAGAGAGAGAGAGAGAGAGAGAGAGGGAGAGGGAGAGAGAGATTGAGATTATTCTCTGGTGTCTATTCTTATAAGGACACTAATCACCTAGTGTCCTTATGGCCTTATATAATCTTGATGACCTTCTGAAGGCCCTGTCTCCACATTCAGTCACATCAGGGGGGTTAAGGGCTTCCACATAAGGATTTGGGTGGGGACACAAACATTCAGTCTGTAACAGATCAGCAGCAGGTGGTGATTGCCCCCAGGAACCCAGACAGGAGCTTGCTTTGGGGCAAGTTCCTATTTAATTGTGAAAGTTGTGATTTCTAGAATCAATTTTATTCCTCCTGTCAAGCCCAGTGACACTGCAGATGGCATGGGAAGCAGCTTTATTCAAAACCATAGAAACATTAAAAATTTTATTATATTTTTGTAACTATTCTTACCTGATGACAAAAGGATAATAATGTGTTCATGGTAGCCAATTTGTAAATTCGTAATTTAAATTTGTAAATTTGCAGAAACGCACATGGAAGAAAAAAAGATCACTTACAACCTTCTCTCCCAAAGGTAACCATTTTGCTATAATGCTGTATTTTTTTCTAATGCCCAGAACACTATTTTTTCCCAACATTAACACACTGTGTTGTAACCAGTTTTGGCTAGAGCGTTTTCAGGATGGGAATGAGATGGCAGAGGGCCCTTCCTTCTTGGCTCATCCCGTAGGTACATGTGTGCATATCATTGTTTTAGGCATAACCTCAGCTGCCTGGGCACGCAGGGGCCAAGCTTCTCTATCCTGAGGATGGAATAGGATTTGAGTTGTGATCTGTTTGCGACTTCTCATTCCTACCCTGCCCCAACTGTGTCCAGGAATTGGGATCACAAAGGCAAAGACAAGGGAGTGGTAGAACCCCTCCTGGGAGTTCCTCTGACAGGGGCAGAAAGTTTACTTGAAAACCCTCAAGTACAAAGACAATCTGACCAAAGGGCTGACGCAATGATCCTTCATTTTAGGTAGCATTCACCCCACTCCAGCATGCACGGGACACCTGCTCCCGTGTTTGCCCACTTGCACCACTGAATCTCTGATGACGGCACTGTCCTTCCCAGTTTTTCCCATTGTTCTCTCCCATCTGCGGAGGAGTGAAATGGCTTGACCCAGACAGGTAGACAGAAACTGGCCTCGACCTTCTTTTGATACCAACACTAGGGTTCTCCTTTTGCTCCACTCTATTGGTTTGAAAACACAAGCTGCCACCAGAGAATTCTGAAGGTCAGAGCCACAGGGGAAGGAGGGTGGGCTGAGGTAGAAGAAAGGAATTTCCTGTTTGACATGAGGGAGCTTGACCTGCTGTCTGCCTCAGAGGCTTCCCTGTCCACTCCTTGGGGGTTCTGGTCTGACCCTGCCTTGGTCTAGGAGTGGACTGAAAGAGAAATTGAACTGTGCTGCAGGACAAGTCTAATGATGGCCTTCGTCAACCCCACAGGGAGCTCTGAAGCTGGTATAGTAGGACTGATCAGAGATGTTCCAGGGTGGGGCCAAGATGGCTGGGCCTTTATTCCAGGCCTTCATCAGCTATTGAATGTGGGCTGCCTCTGGAAGGGCTGTCTCCTGGGTGAGGGTGCTCTCCAGTTATGCCAGACCCACAAACGGGCCCAGCTGCAGGCTGTCTGTCAACAGTGTTTTTAGCAGCTGGGGAAATAAGTCCTTCATTTAAGGGAGATCCAGGGAGCTCATCTCCCTGCCCATCACAGTGCTTCTATCTTGAATGTCCTCTTGCATTCTGCTCCTGAATTTTCGTAGCTTCTCAAATCCAACAGGACACACCCAAAAGCATTCATATGACATACATGGCCTCAGAGATCTGGTCTTCCCATCCATTTCTAACCTCATCAATGGTAGTAGTTGTTCTGTCCTTCCAAATTTTCATGGGAGCAATACTAACCACATCACTTACATTTTTCTGCAAATTCCATATTCCATCCATCCATGTGGATGCCCTTGGTGATATTTTTGTGGGCAATGCCTTGGAATTGAAACGTGTCCTTTTGGTTCTGACTTTTTAACTCTGCCTGTTTTCAAAGACTGTTAGAAATGTCCCCCAACAGTGGTTGACATTTTCTTTCCTTCCATATTTCTTGTGAAAAACTTTGCTGTGTAATGTTCTGCATTTGTTTCAGACACCAGGGTATCAGTGCTCCATCAGCCAAGTGGAAAAAGATTCCTGTGTTTTTAATTTCTGCCTTAGATCTGTTATTTCACAAATTATTACCATGAACTGCTCTGGGGATGTTAATTTTTCTGATGAAAGAATCAAGATGCAGAAAGGTCAAGTGACATTAACTCTCATGCAACGGATCATTTGATAGCCTAAAATTAGAATTAGAATGTGTTTATAACTTATTTGACATCTGCTTGGTTCACTCTGCAAAACTTAAGTGTTTTAATTATTGTGTGAATTGACTGCTTTGTACTTTTAAGGGTATAGTAGATTTCATTAATTCTAGAAAATTGGAGGGTTTAAGATTGCTAGGCTCAGAATGTGGCTCCCAGCCACCTATTGACATGTACTCATATAAATAAATGCAAGGATTTGTGCTGAGCTCTCCTGAGTGGAGTTCCTGTCGACTGGGCACTTTCTCAGGGTTTCTCCTTTGTTTAAGGGCAGCTGAAGAGTCACTGTTGGGATTATGGCTCATGGGAAATACCAAACCTGGGGCACTGGAATTCCGCATCTGTTTCCTTCCAGTCTTGCCTGGTGGCCCTATGTGAGTTACTTCATTTCTTCTGGGCCTCTGTTTTTTCTGGCTGAGAAGAAAAGATGAGAGAAACATCTCTTGCCCCTCTATAGTCTCTCAAATTTCTGCATGCAAACTAAGTTGTTCTTTTCTTTAGCTCATCTCTTACCTTAGGCAGTTAAAAGAAGCAAGTCCAGCTGAGACCATAGAACCACCCAGATGAGTCCAGCACAAATTGCTGATCCACAGAATAATGAACTAAACAAATGGCCATTTAAAAACACTAAGTTTGGGGTTGATTAATATTTGATAGAAGTTGTGGTGGTGCTGGCTCATGTGTCCAGTTAGCTGCCAGTCTATTGGTCAGTAGGCTGACCTAGAGACAGTTCCTAAAAGTAGCTGGGAAGACAGATATGAGCAGGATAAAGGAGAAATTGTTCTGGCCCATTATCAGCTGCCTCTAAATTAAAAAGATAAAGTAATCAGAAAAGGAGTTCAAAGGAAGGTACTTGCCTGTTAGAGGCCCATTAACAGGTGTCCCTAAATTAAGGAGGAAAGGAATACAAAGGAAGGAACTGGCCTATTGGGGAGCCTGATTAGATACCCCTAAAATAAAGAGACAAAGTACTCAGGAAAGAAATGCTGAATAAGGAATTGACCATGGCCCATTATCAGCTATCCTCAAATTGAAAAGGTAAGGTGATCAGAGAAATGCAAGAAAAGGGGAAATAGTACCACTTATCCAACCATAAGTCCAGCTTCCCAGAAGACTATTATGTAGCTTTGGTTCTTTCAGAAGACGGGGGACTTATACCCATAGATATAAAAACCCCCAAACCGTGTAAGGAGGGGCTGATTTCCTCCCTTGGGTCAGACTGCTCTACTTCTCGTAGTTCACTTTCTTTACTAATAACTCTTAACTATCTTATAGTTTCACAAACTATGTCTCTTGACTGAATTCTTTCCTTTGAGAAGAAAAAAATTACCATTACAAGGTAACATATGCATCTAATATAGCCCCGAAATACAGGGTCTGACAACTTCGTGAATGTGCCACTGGGCACTTAGGTTGGCAGCATGGTACAAACAACTTGGTAAGGTTTCATAACCTTGGTATATCTGTGCCTCACAGCTGTGTTTGTGTTGACATGTTGTGGTGTCTCGCTGAGTGGTATTCATTATTGTTGTTGTGTGTTTTTGTGTGCCGTCATGAGAATATTGGAGCTTGAATTAGAGCAACAAATAAACATTAAATTTCTTGTTAAACTTGGCAAGAGTAGAAGTAAAATCAGGGATATGCTAGTCCAAGTTTATGGGGATAATGCCATGAAGAAAATGGCAGTGTACCAATGGATTAAATATTTTTCCGTGGGGGAAAAAAGTGTCACTGATGAAGAGAGGTCAGAGCAGCCAGTAAAGAGAAGATCTGATTAAAACATTGCAAAAATTCGTTGAATTGTGCATCAAAATCGTCAGCTGACTGAGAAGCATAGCAGAGCAAGTAAACATCAATGGAGAAATCTTAACAGAAAATCTTGGCATGAGAAAGGTGTGTGCAATAATGGTCCAGAAGGAGCTCACTGATGAACAAAAGCAAAGGAGAGTCCAAGTTTGCCAAGAACTTTTGGAGAGACAAGACAATATTTTAGGCCATGTTATCCCTGGTGATGAAACATGGGTGTGCCAATAACACCCTAAACAAAGCATCAAAATGCACAATGGAAGTCAGCCAATTCTCCATGACTAAAAAATTCCCTCACTCCCAAACAAGAGTCTAAAAAAGGTTGTTAACCTTATTTTGATGTCAGAGGGATTGTTCATTATGAATTTGTACCAAGTAAACAAACAGTCAACCAAGTTTACAATTTGGAAGTGCTGAAAAGGCTGCATGAAAAAGTTAGGTGAAAACGACCTGAACTTTTTGTCAGCAACTCATGACTCTTGCATCACAACAATGCACCAGCTCACACGGCCCTGTCTGTGAGAAAGTTTTAGCCAGTACACAAATAACTGTATTGGAACACCCTCCCTACTCACCTGATCTGGCCCCCAATGTCTTTTTTCTTTACCTGAATGTAAAGGAAATAATTGAAAGGAAGATTATGACACCTTACTGAGTTGTTTGTACAATGTAAGCGCATGGTGGCAAGCTCGTGAACTTAATTGTCAGATTTTGAGGATGATAGCTCTGATGGACATTCCAGAAAAAGATTTTCAAAACTGCTTTGAAAGGTGGACTAGACAGTGGCATCAGTGCATATCTTTCCAAGGGAAGTACTTCAAAGGTGAACGTAGAAATATTTAGCACTGTAGAATTGTATACCTGAAACCTATATAATCCTTGCTAACAGATGTCACCCCAATAAAAAAAAACAAAACAAACAAAAAAACAAAACAAAAACAAAACAAAAAAAAGAGAAATATTTAGCAATGAGTTATGTAGCATTTCTTCTAGAATGTGTTCACAAAATTAATTGGCTGACCTCATACGATCTGCAAATATTTTCTCCCATTTGGTAGGTTCCTTTTCATTTTGATTCTTTCCTTTGTTGCACAGAAGTTTTTAGTTTGATGTAGTTTTCCTTGTTTATTTTTGCTTTGCTTTTGTTGCTTGATTTTTCTGGTGTCATTTTCAAAAAATTATTGCCAGTCAGCAAAATGGTAGAGTAGAAGACAAGAGCCTCATCTCCTCCCCACACTAAAAGTAACAATTAGACAGCTATCTTTGAATTAAAATAACCCAGGGAGGGCTCAAAAGTGTTAGAGGAAGTAATTGAGGGGATGAGGCCACCAGTTGACCCTTTAAGAACTGGACCTGTGCAATTAGAGACTCCTCACCCCCTACCCTGTGCTTGCAATATCTGCTCTCCCTGTAGTTCCCACAGTGAGAGCCATTTTCAAGGACATGGCCTTGAGAGACCAATATATTATTGAGACCATCTGAATACTATATGTGACTGAACTCAGTTAAGACCTCTATATATAAAGTTTTAAAATTTGGCAGGCAAGTGTGGACATCTACTCATCTTGTGACTGCCCAAGACAAGCCTTATAAGAAGTTCCCTTGCTTATTTATTTATTTATTTATTTGTTTGTTTGTTTGTTTGTTTTTGGTTCCCTGGCTGGGAATTGACCCCAGTCCACAGTTAAGAGCACTGAAGCCTAGCCAGTACATCACCAGGGAACCCTCCCCCTTGCTTATTAAAACCACCACCTACCAAGCTGGAGTGGCCTGCCTCTTTCTTCAGTCTCTCCTTGCCCTCTATGTACTGGAGCCAGTTTGTGAACCAACAGAGTCCAATTCAGAATCTACATAACACAATGCAGTAAAAAAATAGGAAACCACTACACAGAAAAGGTCGTGGGGGGATTGCCTTAGCAGAAGTATCTGGAGACAAAGAACAAATGAGAAGGGCAGGGGCTGTCAGGATCAGCCATGCAGCAGGTACCATCTGCTGCCATCTCCTTAGTGACCTACTCTGCAGAGGACTCTGGCAGCCTTTGTCACCAAAGACTTCACAGCCCCAGTGACAGCAGCAGAGCCCTCACAGCTTTCACAGCAAAGGACCTCATAATGTTTGTAGGCAAGGACCCCAGGCACCTGCTCCACGGAAGTTACCAACAGCTTTTGCCATTGAGGTAACAATAGCCACAGCCATCATGGACTCCCCAGGAGGGAGATGCTGCTGCTGCACAGCCTCCCAAAAGAGCTGCTGTCATGCTCCCCTGGATTGAGGACTGCCAGCCCTCCTAATCCCATGCACACCCCAGATCCTAGAGCTGTGACTTCCCCACAGTTGCCCACCCTTTAGATCCTAGCCCTGTGTGGACCTACATTTCAGATCCGGCCCCATGGTTGCTCTGAATCATGAAGAAATAGAAAATATGAACAGACCAATAATGAATAAGGAGATTGAATTAGTAATATAACATCTCCAATAAAGAAAAGCCCATATTTCATGTCAGTCTTAATATATCAATAGTGATGCTATCTGTATCTGTCTAGAAACACCTTGAGGCACCCACTTGGGCCAGTGACAAGCCCCCACAGACATGTCCCTGACTGGAACCAATGTTGTGGCTATGCTGGCCCTTGTGGTTCTTATTATGATTGCAAGATGCACCTCAGCAATGACCATTAGGAAACTGTAAAAACAAACATACAAAGAAACATACAACCCACAAAGTTTTGCTCACAACTCCTGGGGGCATACAGTATGCCTGGGGCCATATAGTGAGGTTACCTGGGTGGCGGGGAGAGGAGAGAACCTGGGGTTGAAGGTAGGGTGCCTAGGGGTTCATAGACTCACTCTGTATTGGTGAATTTAAAACATAAGAGTGAGATTTAAAACATAAGAGTGAGATTTAAAGATGGGAAACCAGGGTCAAGCAAATGGTCAGTTACCTAGGTCACTGACGGTTTTTAAAAAAGGAAACTTCATGGGTGTAAAAGCCTGGCTCTTTATCTAGTTGTGTAGCTGGCAATGTGTTTATCTGAGATAGATGTCATCGATGTGGATGCCTCAGAAATCAAAACTTAAAGCTAATTGTTAGCATCTACACTTCAGCCCAGAACCAGATGGCTTCAGTGATGAATTCTACCAAACATTGAACGAATTAACACAATTCTTCTCAAACTCTTCCAAAAAATTTATGAGGGGGGAATACTTTCAAACACAACCAAATCCTGTTATGAGGCCAACATGACCCTGTTACCAAAGTCGTATAGGGACACGAAGAAAAGAAAAGTACAGTTAAATATCCCTGATAAATATAGAGACAAAATCTTTAAAAAATGCTAGCAAACCAAATTTAACAGCACATTAAAAGGATCATATACTACGATCAAGTGGAATTTACCCCTGGGATGTAAGGATAACTAAACATATGCAAATCAATCAATGTGATACACCACATTAACAGAATGAAGGATACAAATTGTATGATCATCTCAATAGATACAGAAAAAACATTTGACAAAATTCAACATCCTTTCATGACAAAAGCTCTTGGGAAGTTGAGTATAGCAGAAACATACCTCGATATGTTAAGGCCATCTTCAACAAGCCCACAAGTAACATGATACTGAGAGGTGAAAGGCTAAGAGTTTTTCTGTTAAGATCAGGATTAAGACAAGGATGCCCACTCTCCCCACTCCTATTCAACACAGTACTGGAAATATTAGCCAGAGAAATTGGGGCAATAAGTAAGTAAATAAATAAAAGATATGCAAATTAGAAAGGAAGAAACAAATTTGCCTCTGTTTGCAAAGGACATGATCTTATAGTACACAGAAAACCCTGAAGACTCCATCAAAAAACCTGTTAGAACTAATAAACAAATTCAGTAAAAAAAGTTTCAGGATGCAAAGTTGGTATACAAAAATCAACTGCATTTCATGCACTAACAACAAACTATTTCAAAGAGAAATTTAGAAAGCAATCGCATTGACAATAGTTATAGAAAAGAATAAAATACTTTGGAATAGATTTAACCACAGGCATAAAAGACCTGTGCAATGAAAATTATAAGACATTGATGAAAGAAATTGAAGATAACACAAATAAATAGAAAGATATCACATATTCTTGGATTGGAAGACCTTAATTTATTTAACTAGTCTCCTGTGGACAGATGAATTGGTCATTTCCAGGTTTAAGTCAGTACATAAAAGTTTAAGACTGATATTAAAGGTACTATTACATGGGCACTTACCAAAGCCTATGGACACCAGCAGAGGGCCATGCCAATGGTAGAATATTAGCTTCAATTGCATTTTGTCTCAGCAAATACCAATAAATAAGTTCACTGGCAATGAAACTATTGCAGCAAAAGAGATATGCATTTTAAATTTTGGTAGATCTTGCTAAAGAGTCCTGCAAATAGTGTCGCTAATTTAAAACTCCCACCTGCACTTACTTACATACACTTACTTATCAGGACTGGTTTAATCAAATTTCAAAATTTTGACAAATCTGATATATTAAAAAAGTAACTTTTTGTAATTCTTTAATTATAATTATTAATATGATGATCACCTTTTTGAGAGGGCTATTTTGGTTTCTTTTTTTTTCCTAAAAACTGCCTATTTATACCCTTTAAGTCAAATTTTCTACTAAGTTGATTTTATTTTCTCTTACTGATTTTGGGATCTCTTTGCAAAGAAAGAAAATTATCTATCATGTGCATAATTTTTCACTTTGCAGTTAGTTTTTAGATCTTGTTTAATGAAGATATATACATATGATTGGTCAATTTACCAATCATTTCTTTTGTGGATTTTTTTGTGTGTGTTTTTTGGTGTCTTTTCTCCTGTATCATAAGAAATAAATTTTACAAATAATAGTTGCAGCTGTTATGTCCCTTAACAGCAAGAGCTTCTTCTTTCAAATCTGTACCTCCCCAGGACTCTCCAAAATGAGCAGTAGGAAGAATATCTCCCAGCCGAGGGAACTGACAAACAAGTCAAACTCTGTTCTTTGAGTTTTTACTTGCTTTCTTACTGCCTCATTTCCTTACTATCACTACCACATTGTCTTTTGGGGTTTCAACCTTTCCAACCCTACTCTACCATGCAATCTGGGAAGCTGAAAACTCAATTTCCCAGAATCCTATGCAGCTAGGTAGACCATACAACTCAGTTACTGCTAATGAAAAGTATGTGGGAGCCTGCTGGTGTTGTCTTTTCAGCTTCCTCATTCTTTTCATCTAGAAAATGGACATGAGGCTGGAGATGCAGAAGACTTTGCTAAGGATGGCAGAGAATTGGAAAAAGTCTGGATTTTTTATGGTATATAGACCTTAGACCTACCTGCCCTGGACTGGATATCCTGGACTTCTTGTCATAGAAGAAAGTCCTTGCTTGTTCAAGCTATTGTTTACCAGGCTTTTTGGAACCAGGAACCAAACAGGATCTAACTGATACATAGGCATTCAAAGGTTCATTGGTTCATGCACCCTTTGAAGTAGATACAGCTGGGTTTCTGGAAGCAGACACTCAAATACAGACTAAGCTCCATATTGGTCTTTAAGTCTATTTCTTTCTGTGGATCAGTTAGGTTTTCAGACAAGTTTTTTTTTAGGAGTCTTGAACCATCATCCCAATAGTTCCTTGGTCACATCTTACTAGCTAAAAAACACTAGGAAATATGGATCTTCTTCTTGTTTTGTGATATTGGCACACTTACTACAAAGAGCTGGGGACTTCTTCATACCCAGATCCCCTTCACCTGGTAGATGTCATCTATAATCTACCACTAGGAAGCCTCCTCTTTGATACTCTGACTCTAAATAATCAAAATTTGAGTCTCCTGGCATGCTACCTTGGTAATCTCTTCTCAGTCTGTATTTCCAGTCAGAAAGACCTCTACTCTCCTGCTGACACACATAAGAGGGTAGCTTTTATTTTGAAATATTTTCAGCATATTTTAATATTAATAAAACCCAAGTGTCCCTATAACTGTAACTACATATCTATGTAGAAAGAAAAGAAAAAAGCATGTTGTTTTCTCATAGGTCTCCTTTCACTCCTGCTCTGAATCATGAACTTTTCTAAGGAAAACCATAAAAGAAAATCAAGCCATAACTTGCCATAAATAAGGCCCAAGGGGACTGGCAAGAATTATGTGAGTCACAATGTGGTTTTTGGATTGTGGTTGGATTCAGGATAATGAAAGAGTGGTTGTATTTTAAGAATTTCCTTACCATTGATATAATGAGGCCAAAGTAGAAGGACAGAAATAAATGCTTCATGACAAACTCATCATAATTTATGAAACAAGTAGATTTAGGCAAAAGAAGATAGTAGAAGACTTCCAGTTAAGATTAGCAGAATTGAGATAAACCAACCTTATTCTCCTTTCTGAAACAACAGTAAAGCAGCAAGAGGAGAAAATCTCAAACCATTATTTAAACAATAGCTGCCAAATGCAGTGAAATCCAGATAATTTTATTTTAAATTGCAACTGCTTATCCCCTACCACCCCCGAGCCCTCCTTTCTGCCTCCCAGGTGTTTAGCACCTTTTAGCATGCTATATAAATTATACCAAGTTGTAACATTTATATTTTATTGTCTGTTGTTCTTTTCCTTTTCTCCTCAATAACAAATTCTACAAAGGCAGGAGTTTTTGCTTCTTTTGTTCACTAATGTAGTTCAAAAGCTTAGAGTAACGTCCCCAAATGGTGATCATTAAATAAATATTTGTTGAATGAGTGAAGATGCTTCTGCAGGCCCTAGAAGTACACAGAATTCACCACAAATAGGCGGTATAATGAGATTACCAACTGACAATTCCTAATCTAGTAATAGATGGTTTTCTAGAATCCCCTTGAGCCCATTTGATGCTAAGTAGTAAAAAATGTAAGGCTTAACGAATAGCAGACATGCCATCTCATGAGACACAAACTGTTGAGCGGCAGTGGAGAGGAGAAATGAGGAGGGGCAAAGTCATTTAAAGAGAAGGAAGCGCATAATCATCACATGAAGGATCTGTGATTTTGGCTTCATTGAGAACTGTGTATGACTTCTTATAGCTGAGATGAAGGGAAAGAAGCCCCAATGCAGAGAATTGGTGGGAGAATATTTCAGGACAATAGATCTAAACCCTAGTTTTCAGGTGGACCAGCTCACCCAGTCTGATCTCGGTTACCATACACTATCTTTTAGCAAGTAACTGACCAAAAAAGATTGGCTACCATGAAAAGCTGAGCGATAATCATAAACAAACTATCTGGGAAGTATGAGAACAAAATTGAAAAATAAACATGGGGAAACTCACTATAAGAAGAATAATAGAATACTGATTTTACAAAGCAGAAGAAAATAGAACAAATACTTTCCTTGAAATCAAATAAAGAAGAATTAAAGGAAAGATGGCCATTTTGTACCAAGAGCTCAGAGAAGCAAGGATACAAAGAAGATAAGGAAAAAATGCTAAAGAGAGAAGACAATGAGTTGGAAGAGCTCAGGAAAAAAAAAATCAAAGGAGAAACTGAAGTCTTTAGGTAATGATAGCCATATGAGAAGCAATAAAAACTGGAATAGTCCTAAAATACAGTCGAGGATATATAAAACAGTTTTTCAGGGAACTGAAAAAAAAAATAGAAAAAAAAGGAGTTTAAAAGGATTAGAGAGAATATAATAGAAAGATAAAAAAGATTTTATTTATACATATTGGTGTTCTTGAATAAGAGTAGAGAATAAAGTTGGAAGATATAAACCAAGAAAACTTTTCTAAAACACAAACAATTAAGCAATACTTAGAACTGTTTCAGTTATTATGATTGAGTAACAATAATCCCAAAATATAGTGTTGTGACACTGCTTCTTATGCTCATAGATTCTGTGGATCATAACTATGGACTGGGCACAGTGGGGAGGGTTTGGCTCTGCTCTACAGTCTAGGACCTTAGCTGGAAGATGTTTTGCTCTAGCTTTGGAAGCTGTGCAGCATCATTTCCACGGCATTCTACTTATCAAGGCAATAACCAAAGTCCTTCCTGCCCAAGGTTCAAGGAGAAGGGACATATACTATATCACTTGATGGGAGTAGGGAGTAGTAAGATTTTGGAAAAGCATTTGAGACTAACAATATCGCTGTGGCCAGTTTTGGAAAATAATCTGTCACAAAAGTAGAATACAGAACATAATTAGGGATAAAATAGAGGTGTAGGAACCCTAAGAAAATACTAAAATGTGGGTCATTAAATTTAAAAATTTAGATGAAGATAATTTTCTAGAATATAATTTAGTGAAATTGACTTAAAAAGAGATAAGAAAAAATAGAGTAGATTAGTAACCACTAAATAAATAAAATCTGAAATTAAAAGTCTTTTTCTTCAAAAGACACTGAACTCGAATCTTACAGATAAGTTTCATTAAACTTTCAAGGAATGGATAGATAATCTCTATTTTCCCCCCAGCTAATTCTGAGGATAAGAAAGAAAACATTAATCAAATATTTCATAATGCTAGTATAAACTTTACATCAAAGACAAAAACTATACAATACAATAAAATTATTGTAAAAATGTAAATTGTTAACATATTGACTTTGGTTGCATATGAAAAGATATGGCATGTTCAAATAGGATTAATCTGTGGAATCCAAGGATGGTATCAATGAAATAAATGAAAAAACAACAAGAAAACACAAACAAGAAATACAAAATCTTTGTGTCCATGGGTTATTTGTTTGTTCATTTCTTTTT
>PVJL010003947.1:125170-142920 GCA_004026885.1 Lyroderma lyra
AAAAAAAAATATCTGGAACTTCATGTCTTAGTTCAAACATCCATGAGATAGCCACCTTACCTCCTTATGCGAAAGTAATGTGCTGTAAATGCTGTTCATTTCTTCACACAGTGCTTTAAACAATCTGGAGTTTGATGGTTGTGACTTAATAAAATTTACAACTTTTATGGCATCATCAAGAACATGTTTCAGTTCACTAAGAACTGAATGCAGCAGTGACTCCATGGTATATAGGGAGCTACTTCTTTAATTTGCCTTCATAAACCCATAAAACAGCCTGACATAGGAAAAAAAAAAAAAACAACAAAAAAAAAACCAAAATCTTGGTAAAATATGAACAGATTAAAATTTTTTTGCTATACCAGAATGCCAAAAAAGTGTATACATATTTTAAGTGATATTACCTATGTATTTTTTTGAGGTTGAGCTGAATTATGGTAGCAATGTGTAGTATGATATTCACTCAAAAATGACATTAATCAAATGAATGCTAGTGTCACCATGTGACAGGCAGGACAGTCAAAGAAAATGGTGGAAGCACAGTTGTCGTTCAAGGAGCATAAGACCATTTTGAAGTGGTATTTCAAATTTAAAAATGTTGTTTGTTTCCCCCACATTCTCCTGACTTAACAGCCTTGACTTCTACTTATGGGGGACTTTAAAGGATGTGGTGTGCTATAGAAAATTGACTACACTGGCACTACTTGGGGAAGAAATTGAAACGGCATGCACAGTGATACAAGTGAACATTTTGGTCAACGTGGCTCAAGCAGTAGTTCGCTGTAATCAGATACGTCTGGACACTGATGGTCACCACTGTGAGCACCTCTCATAATTGCAGAAGTCAAACATGACTTGTATTCATCGTTCGGTACATATTGAGTATTACAATTTTAATACAGTTTTTTCCTTTCTTAAAATGGTTATACATTTTTTGGCACCCTCTGTATGTTGTTTCTGAAGACTCTTGTTCCTGGTGGCTTGATTTTGTATTTCTTGTTTGTGTTTTCTTATTGCTTTTTAATTTATTTTCTAATTTTGAGTTTGGGCCTATGTTAGGTAGAGTTTTATCTATCAGAATCGTGTCAGCCTTGTTAAGTATGTATGTTTCCAAAGAGGATTTGTGTTAGTTTTGCCAAGAATACCAGGAATGTTTTTAATTCAAGACCACTTTTAATGATAACATTAACTTGGGGATCCAAAACTATGCACAAATAGCTCATACATTTGAACCACTGTCTTTTATTAGAGAAAGACTTTAACTATAAATTCTCAGGTGAGACATTTTTCTTTTCATTCAGGGCCTAGGCCAAAGCAGATAATGTCTCTGTCATTTTTCTTTTCTGCAAAGAGGATTTTTTTGGTTTTTGTTTTGTTTTGTTTTTGTTTTTTCTGTCTCTAAGATTGTCTTTCATCAAGAGAGTATCTGAGAATTTTGTTTATGTAGGGGTTTCATTCCATCTTCTTGTAGTCTCAACACCTTGTCTCCTGACCCTAAGAGGTCATTTAATTTTAAGTTCTTTGGTTTCCACAATTGACTAAGGTTGCCAGAGCAGAGGTACCTTCTGTTTTTCAGGTTCTTTTTGGTTTGCCTGGGGGATTCTTCTTACTTTCTTTAAACTCAGATATGGAATTAAAAGGTCAGTTTATTTCACCAATATTTCTAGTTGATTTTTATATACCTAGCACATAATATTAATGGAATGGGAAATTTGTCACACAATATTTATTTCTTCTTCTGCTTAAAATTTAATTGTTAGTAAGATTTTATAGGTACACAGATTAAAAAGTTAATTGGTTCTTAAGGTAACTACAAAGGCGAGAATTTTCTTGCCCCTTACCTCCTTAATTCAGGCTCTCCAAAGGTAAGCACATTCAATGCTTCCTTTTTTTGTGTAATATTCTTACACAGGTCTTGATTTTTCAGTTTTAGATATTCTCTATTGAATTTCTGCTACAGGCTTTCTTAATCACATATTCTCTTCCCTTCTCTTCATCTTCCCAAGAATTGCATCATTTAAATAAGATCATTGTTCAGTGTTTATGTTACTATGATTATGTAAATATTTTTTCTAGCAGAACCATGTCTTGTACATTTCATGCAAGTTACTGTTTTCTTTGAGAGTAATAGTCATATATTTTCTGTTTTGTTAGTAGTCATTTCTGTGTATCCCTATTTCATTGCCAAATGTTGTGAGAAATGTAACTTCCCTCTCAATCTATTCAAACACATTAACTGGTCTATCAGTTTTATCTCTTTACATCTCTCCTGGAGCCCTCTACTCTCCTGCTGCCATTGGGACTGGTTGCTCTTTGCTGCCTGGCTGTCATCCTGAGGATTGTTGGGGAGGAAATGGAAAAACGATGACTGTCAAGAATGGGGAGAGTGATGGGTGTTTGGGTTACACGGGTGTATGCACTTAGCAAATACACACTAAATTGATATTTAATTGTATATCTTTTGACATTTTATATCAGAAGAACAAAAGCACAAGCAAATATTAAACTCCAGTTAATGGTACATTGACTGAAGTATTCAGGGGGAAATATACTGATGTCTGCAACTTTGAAAAATAAGATAACTAGATGGATGGATATGTAAAAGGATGGATAAGTATGTATTAAACCAAGTAGAGTAAAATGTTAATGGTAGAATCTAGGTAGAGGGCACACTGTAAAATTCACTGTAAAATTCTTTCAACTTCACTGTATGTCAAACATTTTTATCATAAAATGTTGGAGGAAAATAGTGGAGATAGTAAAATAAGGTAGTCTGTTTGTGTGATGGTCTAAACAGGAGCTCAAGATTTATGTATCAATTGCAGCTGGTCAGAAGCTAACGAAGAATGAATGAAAAATAGTGTGTTAAATGATAACCTTAGCTCCCTGACTATTTAGAGTGTGAATTTTCAGTGTTCTCAGTCTCAAATATAATCCAAATCCAAAGGCACTGATAAGTTTGTCTGCCTCTCTTTTCAAAAAGAGTCAAAAGAGTTATAAGGTAGGAGGAAATGTAGCAATTTTAGAGACAAGACCTCTTCCTGAGCACCAATGTGCCCACAGAAAACACTTTTCTGCCTTTGAATGTCAGCTTCCCCAGGGAACCAGAGCTATTACTCAGTTTTGGGGTGGAAGATATTTTAGTTAAGAAAATTGTCAGGGCATTCCCTGGTGGTGTAGTGGCTAAGGCTTTGGCGCTCTCAATGCTGTGGCCTGGGTTCAATTCCCAGCCAGGGAGCTACCCAAACAAACGAACAACAACAAAAAGAAAATTGTCACACAGACATCTTTATTTTTACCAATGACATAGATAGTCCTTGACACAATCATACCAAATAAGCAGTGTGTTCAGAAGATAATTACAGTTGGCTTTGGGTTGCTAAGGTGACAGACCAGCCAGACAGATCCTATATGTCTCCTTCTAACTTCTTATTAAAAAGAAACAGAACAAGAAAAAACTGGCAAGCATGCTGGATAACGAAGATAATGTCAGAGTTAGAGTGGAATTTTTTCTGGACACATCATTTTAGGATGATCAAGGAGTATCGTTTTAGATCATTCACCTCCTTGTCCACCTTTTGCAAATAGTTCAGAGCTCCTCAAAGAATTGAGGAGGCTTTGAGTGAGGCATTCCTAAATCAGGGACGCAGGGGTTCGAACACTGACTGAAAAACCATGAACCTCACTCCCAAACACAGACTCCTGCCCTTCCCTTGCCCCATTAACACCTTTCTATAGCCACTCCCCAATTAATACACCTAGCAACAAGCATGGCAGGAATAGAAGATGGGCAGAGGTTTGCTGGGTCCTGGAATTCTTTGTCATTGAAGCATCTCACCTAACAGTTGCAGAGACAAGAAGAGCTTTAGGAGCCGTGTTCACATAGGGTTTAACACCCCATGTAATATAATTCACTGAAATGAAAGCTGTAAAGATCTGACTTCGAATTAGAGATCTCCAAATGTCAGATCTGGAGGACATCGCTCTCAGGCCAGTCAACTCATGCTAAGTGAATGTAGTTAGACTTTACTGAAGGGATTAGTGACTGTCCAGGTTTACCTGATATTCATGTCTAGTCTGAGAGGAGGAGACTGTCAGCACTCAAGTGGACAGGGAAAGGAGGTAAGAACATTCCATACTCTTGCCAAAATTCAGGTAGATCAATCTCTCTCTCTCTCTCCACTAAGAGATCAGAAAAACATCATGGATACTCTACAAAGATAATGCAACACAGAGGCAAGGAAATGCTTCCCTGAAGACTCTGAGGAGAACAAATATCCGAAAATAAATTTTTTTTTTTCACAAAAAAAGAACATTGGAGAAGGCAGTTGTTGGTTTTCTTCTTAAAAGATGAAAAAGATCAAGCCTCTATAACACAAAAGGTGGATACACGAGGAAAGAAGTTAAGATAAAGGCAGCAATGCAAAATATGCAGGCTCATATAAGAAAATAAGGAAACCCAGGCTATGAAAGAGTACTTACAGAGGTGACAGCCGAAGGCAGAAAACTCTGTCATGATATAGAGAATGAATATGGAACACTTGCAGAACACAGAAGGGAAAATGAAGAGAAGAAATTATCAGAAAGATTACAGACATGAGAAAGAGACAGTAGATATTTTGTTTCAATAAATGAAATGAGAAAAATAAGGGCATGGCATTGGCTGAGAGTGAAGAACAATGTCTAGAGCTAAATAAATTCTGAAATTTAAAATTTGGAAAGGCTGTTTTGTTTTTAAAGAAAATAGACTCAACGTGTGGGAATATCCTGGCAAAAAACCTATTTTTATTATGGTTGATGTACAATATTATGTTAGTTTCAGGTGTACAACATAGTGATTTGACATGTATATACTTACGATCACCATAAGTCTAGTAACCATCTTTCACAAAGTTATTATACTATTACTGACTACATAGTCCCTGTGTTGTAAATTAGATCCCCATGACTTAGTTATTTTATAACTAAGTCATGGAAGTGTGTACCTCTCATTCCTGGCAAAAATTTTAGTATATGTGCTGCTGAAGCAAGCACACCTAGCAAAAATTTTAATATCAAAAGAAGAAGAAAAAAATTGTAAGTATTCAGGTAAAGAAGGAAAGTTACATGCTAAAATGAGAACATTAGGCAGTCCTCAGATTACTCCCCTACAATATTTAACCAGAAGACAATGGAGTAATACTGACAATGTTTATTTTTTAAAAAATTGCCCAACACTTTGTCACATGTTGAATATTCAAAAGTCAGAGACATCCTAAAATATGCAGTAACTCAGAAAAGAAATAATTACTCTTTCTTTCTTAAGAAAATTTCTCACTGTGTATTTCAGTTAATTGAATGAATCAAAAACTAGAGAAATAATTCTGGTCCTGCTCTGGTGATGTAAAATCCCCATAGCCCATTCCTCTCACTGATTACAATGGAACAATCTGGACAAAATACAAAAAAACAACTCCTTAAAATCTGAAAGGTAAACAAAAGAAGGCAGGTTTCACAGACGAGTTAAAACTTGAGGAAGTTACTACACAGTGTCAAATTTTTCTTTTTTTTTTTCAAGAATGTATGCTTTCACCACTTTTTGCAATACAAAGAGTGTGGTGGTCAGAATTCAACAGAATGTGTTTGTAATTTTACCGCTTCAACTACATAAGCTTGAGCAGTTTATAAACATTCTGAGTCTCAGTTTCTGCATCTGTGAAATGATGATAATAATGTTTACTTTGTGGCTGGGATAAATGCCTGGCACAATGCCTGACATAGAGAAGAGGTTTAATTAATGACACGAATTACATTTGTACCTACCAATAACCTATAAGCTCTCTGAATGCAGAAATCATTTCTCTTTTGTGGACTTTGGTGCTTTGCTCAGTACCTGGCACATAGTAGGCATTGTGTAAAAATTTGTTAACTAATTATTGAGATGAAAACATTGCCAAAAGGACCTTAATGATTGTTTAGCTTTCTAAAGGAAATCCCAAGACTGAGCCATTCCCACTGAGAAATAGTTTTCTTTGATTTCGATGAAATTTGTATTGAGTCATTTATCTTCATGTGATATTTGGCTACTTTTGAAGAGTCTTGTTAATCACGTAGGCTTTGATTACAAGCTCAAAGATGAGACAACTGTTGCAACATTGAACTCAGGTCCTCCCTGTTGTCTCTTGCTAGATAAGTGAGCAGTTAGCCAGACTCTATCTGCACGGAAGTTAACTTCTATTCCCTGAACACACCTGCACTGAACCATGTTAGCCTTTGCTTGGGTCATCTTTTACTCCTGAAATGTTTCCTCTCCTCTTCTTTTCAGTCAACATCCTACTACCCCTTCAAGGCCTTCTTCCCTTTAGGAGACCTCTCATCTGACGTTTACCTTGTCAGAAATGTTTTTTCCCTACCCTGTGATTTAGGGACAATATAATTAAGAATAAAATGTCCGGCTGAAATTTTTCTCCCCAAATATAGGAAAGAAAGAAGAACAGTTTTATTATTGAATAAACATGAAACCAGGCTGTGAAGTGTCACAAGCAATCTGCTCTAAAGACTGCAAAGACAGAAAGAAATCTTACCCTTTTGTATACAGTCAAGCAGATACATGTTCTGAAGATAAATGATAACTAATCCTCAAGAAAGAAGATGCTACAGCATCATTTGTCACACGTAGTTCATCCTAAATTCCTTGGTAATTGGGGTGGCCACCTGTTGGCTTGTTGCCTTTACCCAGAAGAAAACTTGTTTGTATCTTTACCGGAAGAGATGGTTTTGCAGCTTGAAGCCAGGTGTCCTGCCAAAGTTAGGATCCTTCCCTTCCATGAAAACTGGGAAGTAGGGGTGCTGTCCTTGCTTGATGATCACATTTCAAAATGATGGCTTCCAGATTCTTGGAAGAGAAACTTTCCTGGGTTGTAAAAATGGCAAGAGACTTAGTTAGCTTTAAAAAAAATATTTACACGCGTCTCAAAGAGGCAGAAAAAGAATTTACAAATACAAACGTTCTAAAACAAATGCTCTACGGAAAGAGAGGTGAGGAATCTCATCTTTATTCTGTACTAAGGGGAGTTTGGGTTTTTTTCTTTCATGTTTTAAATTTGTATTTTCCCTTACAAACTCACATAGCCTTTTCGGTTAATGTTATTAAAATGTTAACTTCATTGAAGGGGGTATTTGTATACTTCTCATCTCTTTTTTTCTACTGGTTCATGGCAGAAAATGTGTCGTGTATTTGTGGTGTGGCACTTGATATGTCTCATGTATATTATTGGAGATTAATTAAAATCGATTGAATAATCAGTTTACCTGTATGGTATAGTAGCCAAGATTTGGTTATATTCCAAAGCCATTTTACTTTCAAATAAGAATCATCTGTTCCATTATTATAGCATTAAGTTTACTTTGATAAATGCACTTTGAAGGAAAGAATTAAAAATCGATTCCAAGGGCAAGTTATTTCATAATGCTCTAAATGCCACATTCAAAGCCTTCAATATAGAAGGAATGCACCAAAATTGGGAGTCAGAACACTGCCACACAGCAAAGAGAAACCACACAAAATTTAATGTACTTAGACCTTCATTAGCCAGAATTCTTCAAGAGATTTCTTGCCTAAATGCCTTAGGGTGGTGGTTCTCAGTGTGCTCCCAGACTAGTAGCACAGTAACACCCGGGAGCTGGTTAGAAATGCAGATTTTCAGTCTCCACCCTCACCTTCTGAATCAGAAACCAGGAGACTCCAGCATTCTGTGGTTTCACATGCCTTTCAGGTGGTTTTGATCTTCGCTCCTGCTGAGAACCCCTAATCTTGCTTCATCCTTTGCCTGCCCTGAGTTCACATCTTTCCTTTGCATCTAGAATTGGACTAGTTATGTGCTCTTCTAGGGAGATTTGCGGAAGTAGCCACTCAAATAATTAATTTTGTGTTCTGTGGTTCAGGTTGAGAAAAGCTAGATAGTGGTTTAGCTTTTGCAGGTTACCACCCAGCCTACAGTAATGCCAACACACAGGACCAAAGGGCAACATGTCTGGGACTGGGGTTCCTGGAGATTCACTTTGGGGCCTGTTGCCTTTCTATTGAGCTCTGTCTCTGGCTTTGGTCATCAGCTCACAATCCTCCCCAGTCTCTTCTGGCTCTCATTCCCTGAGATGTTGTGATCTTCTGTGCCTTGGCCTCAACTTCTCTTGGGAACTGCCTGCTCAAGAAGCCCAGGACAGTGCCCTACGTGAGTTTAATGGAATCTGCCTCTCTTCCTGGTGAGGGTTCAAGGGGAATCAGTAGTAAGAAAATAGTCCTTATGGCTGCAAAGTGGGAAGGATGCCATGTGTACTTAACTGAACTAAGCCAAGCCAAAGAGTTGCTAAGAGTTTCAATAGCAAATCAAAAAATGAGATAAAAAAAATAGGGTCAAGTTTTTCACTGTTTTAGGGCTCATTATTTAACACATATGAGCCCTAAAACAGTGGCTGTAGTTTACACTTCAGAAAGAAATGCCCAATACAATAGGAAAGTATTGAGGTTTGGGGGAGCATGGAGAAATGGAGTATCCTGCACGGGAAAGGACAAGGAGAACTCCCAGAGGAGGTGGCAAGGAAAGAAGGAATTTAGGATGAGGGTTTTTATTAGTTTGCTTTGGGGTTTGCAGTGTAAGTCCTGTTTTATTGGTGATGCAAAAAATCTTTAACAAAATCTGCATTGCTCATTAATGCTTTTTTATTTTTTTCATTTTTTAATTTTAATTTTATTTTTTTAGTTCTCTTTCCATCACCTCATTAATGCTTTTTATATAAGTGAATTCTTTTAGGGAATGAATGCAGCCACTGTTGAGTTTTGGGTAGTCAAGCATAGCAAAGAGCAAAAAGAGACTCCATATGGGGATATCTGACTTTGGGGTTCCACTAGTCCTTAAGAATGTTAATTTAAAATTTCGACAAAGATGATGACTCCTGGTAGTTTCTGAAGGCCAGAATAGAGACAATGATTTAATAAAAAAGTAATGCAGAGATTAATTGATTTAAGAAGAATTTCCCAACAGTGGTGCTGCTGAATATTGGTATTATTTCAAAAAAGGTATTCAAGAATCAAACAGGGATAGAGGACTTCTCTGACCTCTTTCTCTAGATTAAGTCTCCTTTTCAAGATACAGTTTCATTTGACTAAGAGGATGGGAATCAGGACCTCTTACCCCAATCCTGAACTATTTAAACCTGTACAAGGACTGCATATTGACCTTTTTCTCCAGCTTCAGCTTAGCAGGATATAGCTAGAGTGGCTCATGCTCCACTAGCCAGCGTGGCTATGAAATGGTCTTCAGCTACGGTTTATACAAAACCAAGGGCCTCTCAGTCTCCCCCCAGTGCAGAGTTCATCTTTTCTCAATTTCTCAGGTTTTTACACTTGATCTTAGCCAAATGGCTGAGAAGCAATCTCTCCTGTTTTTATATAAAGCCAGTTAGCTTGGACTCAGCTATCTTGATCTAGTATGTTCACATCTGCTGCCCAATACTCTTCTCCAAGTACACGAAAACTTTTATACTGAAAATGATGATTTTGTTTGGTTTAAGAAAAGAGAAATGTCCTCCTATTGTAAGCACCCACTCTCTTACAAAATTATTAGATTTGTAATGAATAAACAACTTTTTCTTATCCCACCCATCTCACCAAATGCTCTGTCACCCACCCACCCAGGAACTCACGCCAGAAATCTCCGGGCCAACTTTAACACTTCTCTTCCTTTCATATCCCAATTAAATCAACTATCAAACCCAAGTAATTTTATTTTCAAACTACAGCTAGACTCTGGCCAGTTCCCTCTGTTTTTACTGTCACCACCCTCGTCCAAGTCACCATTACCTCTTACCTGGTCCACTGCAGTACTCTCTGGACTGGTGTCTCTGTTTCCACTTTCTGCATTTAGTATTCTGAAGATGTGTACAGTGTTCTACTTAAAATGTAAGTGGGGTCACGTCACTTTTCTGGGCAAAATCCTTCAATGATTTCTCAATCATTGCTTGATAAAATCCAAGTGTTTGACAAAATCCAAACTCCAGAACATGTTTACCTAATGCTTGACTCTGCTTACCTCTCTGAGCATATTTTGTGCTATTCCCCAGTGATTTTGTTTCCTGTGCCACTTGTTTAGTTGCATTGCAGGGATAATGAGCATTTGCAGACTTACCAAAGCTTAGCCTATAGCATTAGCCTATAGAATTTTTCTGACTGTTTATAACTTAACTATACGCCATTGGTGGTTTGATGTTTTCTTACTAAATCATTTACCCTTAGATAAACAGGCAACATTAGTTAATTGCAGAGATATCTTCCCCACTTCAACTTGAAACTGTTCTCCATCTCTTCCAAAGTGTCAACTACCTTCAGTTTTTTGAAGAACCATGCACATATTTTTTCTGCATTTTTCATGTTGGATCTGTAACAATATAAAATGTATCACCCAGGCAAAACATTTATCATTATATAAATATATCACACAAAATGTCTTATTTCTGCTTTAATCATCATGGAAGAGTGTCAAACAATAAAAAATCTTGATCTTCTTTAATCCCAATCTTAAAATTTTCTGAATGATTGCTCAATGTTATGTTTTTAATGGAAAAACAGCTGGGAAAAGCTGCCAGTTATAGCTCTACCAAAAAGGACTGTGTGTGTTCTTTTAATCACCAGAGACCCCAGAGGATGGGTAGTCATGTGGGACTTGGGTGAAAGAAATGGTAAAAAGGACACATCTGATTAGGCACATCAATTACCTCTCAAGTTGATAGTTTTTGCTTTCCTTAGTCTTAGATGGTAGGCTCAAATGGTTAAGTTGAAGAGAATTTAAATAAAAAGAGGATAGGTAGGGCTAAAGAAAAGCAAGAAGGAATGTATGGTGCCTTGGGACATTTAAAAAATATATACATTTCTGTTGAGTTTGGATCTATTTGTTATAGCAATTAATCTATTCTAATGCATAAGTGATCTTTTAAATTTTATATAAAATGGGATTGGGTATTTTTCTTCCCCAGGTCAATTAGGCTCTAATAGTACCCCAGCAGTTAGGTTTTGGCTAACTACTTTCTCCTGAAGGCAGACCTTGTTAAAAACAAAGTCCTCTGGTGGTTTAAGAAATTACTCTTTCTCCCTTTCTCCTGCAGGAAGCTGAGGAAGTTTTTCTTCCATATTTCCTTGAGAACATATGAAAACTCGCAGAGTTAAGGCTCACAGTGTTGATGAGTCTTCCTGGAGTTTTTAGCTCTCAGAGTTGCCCATGCTGAGACTCCAGCAGCTCACCAATTCCAGTTCAGGTTTTCCTACCCTGACACCTGTCCCCTGGGTGACTTCCACTTGTGAGTCTCTGCTCCTGTGAGCCGTGACTCATTTCCTGTAGTCATCTGTCCCTTCAGTCTTGGGGGTGGCATTTTCCCCTGTGTTCTCCCCTTTGTTATGGATTCTAAAAGTTGTTCATTTTTCGGCTTAAAAGCTTTCTACGTGTTAGAATAGGGTGGAGACTGAATTTTCTTACATGTGAATTTGGAAACGGAAGTCTAACAACGTTCACTTTTTACCTTTTTAATGACTAGTTAACAAGTTTTCTATGAACTTCTCTCTGAAAAATAATTGGTGGAGCCCTAGCGTCTGCTTTTAGGTGTTTATCCAAGAGAAATAGAATCATATGTCCACACAAAGACTTGTACACAAACATTCGTTGCAGCTTTATCCATCATAACCTCAAACCTGGAAACAACTCAAATGCTCATAAACAGAAAAGTGAGTAAGTAATTGCAATATAGCATATGTGGAATACTATTCAGATATCATGAAATAAAATATATAATTATTAAATTATACCTGATATACC
This sequence comes from Lyroderma lyra, assembly GCA_004026885.1. NCBI lineage: Eukaryota > Metazoa > Chordata > Mammalia > Chiroptera > Megadermatidae > Lyroderma > Lyroderma lyra. The sequence continues at coordinate 137,011 of PVJL010003947.1, forward strand.
AGTACTGATGAATTCCAAAAGCCAGTTAAATAGACCAGATAGAGAAGGCTCATATTATCTGATTTTTATTTACATGATATGCTTAAGAAAGAAAAAACTATAATAATAGAAAACAAATCAGTGGTTGCCAGAAACCCGAGATATGTATGGGTAGGAGATTATAAAAGGAAGTGAAGGAACTTGTGACGGTGATGGTAATCTTCTATAATATAATGTTGATAATTACACTATTTATTTAAAAAACTAATTGAATTGTACGTGTAAAGTTTGTGAATTTTATTTTATGTGAATTATACCTCAATAAGCAAATTAAACCTTGAATAACAAGATAAAATTGAATTAAAAATGTGATTTATAGTCATTTCAAAAATATGAACTAGCTGTGTAAAACCTGTATACTGAAAGCTATAAAACATTGCTAAGAGAAATTAGACCTAAATAAATTAAGAGATGAGATAACTGTGTTTATAGATAGAAAGATTCAGTATTTTTTAAGATTCTCCCCAAAATAGATTTAACAGAATGTCAATAAAAACTCCCATAATTTCTTAATTTTGTCAAGAAATTGACAAGCTGATTCTAAAACTTATATGGAAATGCAAAGGATCTAGTATGGCCAAAACAACTTTGAAAAGTTGAAAGACTTCCACTACCCAACATTAAGACTTTTTTATTATACAGCTACAAAAATCAAGACAGTGTGGAATTGGCATAAAGATAGACAAAGAAATCAATGGAACAGAATAAAGAGTTGGTGAATAGACCAACATATATATAGCCAATTGATTTTGATAAAGGTAAAAAAGGCAACTCATTAGAGAAAGAATGGTTTTTTTAAATAAATTGTGCTGAAATATTTGGATATCTATTCAATAATTACTGCAAAATGGATTACAGGCCTAAGTGTAGCACTTAAAACTATAAAACTTCTAGAATAAAATAGGAGAAAATCTTAGTGCTCTTGGGTTAGGCAAAGATTTCTTAGAGAGAATGCCATAAACACATTACATAAAATTATCTGATACATTGGACTTCATCAAAATGAAGAGCTTCTGCTCTTTGGAAGGCACTGTTAGAGTATGCAAAGACAAGAAAAAGCCCGAGAGAAAATATTCACCGATCAACTTATGTGTTGAAATTGTAGAAGAAGACATTCTTGTGTTCTTTCTGACTACAAGAAGATTTTTCTACATTTCCACCATTTATTAAGAGAGTTGCTACTTGTTCTTGATAAACACTCCATTCTGCTTAAAAAATTTATTTACATTCCAATTTTAATGGGAAACTTTACCAAAAACAACTGATGGATTTTATCACATCCTTTTTTATTTCTGAAGCATGTGTTGATGAAACTTGTATTTATCCATTACTTCCCACCCACGCGATAGTAGGGATTAGAACGATAGAGGAAGAGAGAGGCTCATACATTACAATTTGTCTCTTTTACATTTAATAAACAGTTTAATTCTGCAGTAAAATAAACTGTTTAAATTTGCAGTTCTTCTGTTGATGGAAGGGAGAGGCCATAAGAACAAGTTATTTTGTGTGCTATGAATCTTGAAGAAAATGGTTTTTGATATTTCCCCAAAAGTAAATGTTTTTATATTGAGAATCCTCTTAACTGAGCAAGATTATTCTTTGATGTTCACCTGAGCTAATACTCCATGGCTTGTAATATTAGCATTTTGAACAAAGTCTGAAAATAATTTTTTCCCCCAGATCTAGCTATGCTAGAGTTTACTTGTGAAGAATTGCTGTGCTCTCTGGGATCCATCATCAGCAAAGTAATTATCAATTATGTGGTGGCCATAAACAACTCCCAGGATTAATGGGGGACCATGAGCAGCAGGTGTCCCTCTCTGGAGATGTAATTTGATAATTCTTCAGTTAGAGAAAATCTTTTTTCCAGGCTTTGGAGATAAAAGATGTTCATTTGCTCAAAAATAAGTGAACTTAGCTCCCTTCTCATACAAAATGTGTGCTTTCTGAAATGGGAATAAACATGGTCCCACTCTCTGTTGGAGAACAAGAAAAATAATGGAAAATTGAAAATCTTAAAATCTCACATCACTCAGTGTAACTCCCGAAGGGTCCTTTCACTCATCAGGGAGCAGAATTCTGCTCTTTTCTTCTGTGACTGAACACACAAGTATTGGGCAATATCAATGCATCAGGCTCTTTGCTAGTCCCTATTGGGCACACTTTGTGTTTAAAACATAGGATGAATAGACTTTGTTTTCTCTTTCAAAGAGCTGAGTTGAGTGAAGCAGGGTATAACTGGCTTAATCTCTCCCCGTTATAGAAGCTATAGGAGTAGTAGACTTCTTGCTAACAGAAATCTTACCCCTAGGGCCTCCAGTTTCCTCATCTAGAAACTGAAAAACAAACAAACAAACAACAAACCCAACTCACTTATTTAACAAGATTACTAGTTCAGTATGCTTTGAGTGGTCTTTCTTTGTTGTATAAAATTGAGAAGCTATGTTTTTTACCCTTTTTTGGCAAACTGGCCAAGGCTTCTAAGTTGAAAAGACACAGAAAACATGGATTTTGGATTTAGACAATCCTACATTTGAATCCTGTCTCTCTCATTAATCACCTGTGTGGTTTGGGGGAAGTTACTTAATCTTTAAACTGCATCAGATTATGGGAATACTTATGCCCACTTCCAAGGTTTTTGGAAATAATTAAACTATATACTCCATTTAAGTTATCTAGTACGTTCTTCACACAAAAATATACTTGTTAAATATTATTATTATGAACATCAGAAGATGCCTAAAAAGTAACACATTTTCTAAGTAAAAAACCAGCAATAAAGACCATTAATATGCTAGGAGTTTAAAGAAAGTATCGGCCCAACATAGATTATTTTCTGTGATAGTTTTGAAACCCCCACAATCTCAGTGACTCAAAACAACAAATGTTTAGTTCTAGCTCATGAATTTTAACTCAAACTGTGGATCAGAGGATTTTAACTAGACTCAGCTGGATTGGACTATAGAGTTCAGGCTTCAATCTGGAGTCAGGTCTGCTCCATGGATTTTCATTTGGCTGCCTGAATTATGCTCTTCTCATGGCAAAGATTTGAAACTTTGGTGTAAAGGCCATACCTCTTAAAAGTTTGATTAAGAACAAGCACTGTCATGTTTGATCATATTCTATTGGCCAATATATTGGCTAACCCAAAATACATGGAGTGGGGAAATAATACTTCTTTTACAGTAAACTTGCCAAAGTTGTGAAAGGAAAATAATGAACAAACATTGTACTCTACCATTCTAAAGATCTCCCAGAAGAGATATGATCTGAAATCTGCATTTAAAAAGAAGAAGAAGCTCAGAGAATTGCCAAATGGAGGGACAAAAGCCATTCAGGCAGGGAAAACAATGTAAGTAAAGTTATCAAAGTTTTCATTGACTGTTCAGGAAAAAATTAGAAGACAAGGTTAGCTGAACCAGAAGATTCACATTTATAAAATGTAGAAGAAGTTTGATAGTAGTATGGCCTATTGTCAAAGACCTTGCATAGCAGTTATGCAAAGCACTGGTAACCAGCTAATTGTATTAAATTGCATAGGCAATAAGGATCCATGGAAGACTTTCTGAGAAAGAATATAGCATATGTAAAACAATATTTCAGAAGGTTAACCATGAATTGGACCATATGACATATGGAGCAAGAAAAATATTGGAGACAATGAACCTAGTAACAACGGGCTGTTGTAGAGGTTTAAGGGATGAGAGCCTAGAACAGATGTTTAGAGAATGAAAATAAAATAACCAATATTTCAAAGAAAATACTGATAAGGTCTTGCTGCAAAGTATGTCTTTTTAAATGAGGGTAACAGAAACCTAATTTAAACTAACTTATTAAAAAGGGGTTTCATTGTAAGGATTTGAAAATATATCATAGAGTCCAGGTGAAGAATGGAGCTAGGTTTCAGAAACAAGTGAGATCAACTTCTGAACTTCATCATAATATTTTGTCCATTTCTTATTTCTGCTTCTCTCTATGTTTGCTCATTTTTAATTTTCCTTTCTTCAGTCAGGATTCCTCAGCTTCTCCCACTCATATGGTAGAAAACCTGGCCACTGACTGCTCCTGAATTTCTGTCTAGGCACCCAGAAAGGAAGTGATCCAAGTTTCTATTTCGCATGGTTGAACCATGATTGGGACCATAGGTAGGGTGAGGTTTCTACCTCTGAACCAATGAACAGTGGACAGGAGGCAGATCTTCTTGAATAAGTACTGCAATCCAGTAGCAACCATGGGGGTGGGAGCAGGAAGACAGTTAAAAGGGATGACAGGCAGTCTAAATGGGCTCTTCATGCTTGATGACTGCCTATCTTTATAGGGAATGGAGGACAGCACAGTAAAAAATGATTTTAAGATTTGAGTCTCATTGGGGGGAAATTGGAGAAAGATTGTAAGCTTGCTTGTGGAAATAAAAATATTGAGATGGTCATGAAACATCCAGACAGAACTGTCCAGCAGACAGTGAGAGTTGGGAAACTAAAACTGGGCAGAAAAGTCCTGGGTTGTGGTGTTAGTGTTCAGAGTTGAGAGATCACATCATGAGAATGGATGAGCATGTGGGGGAACTAGAGCAGAAGGATTAAACTTTGTTTGATATGGCTACAGGTAGGAGGCTGGAGAAGGACAGAGTCAAAGAAGAAATGTAAACTGTAGTAAGAACACCTGCAGGGCAAAGACAGAGGAGGAAACTTGCAATAGTGAGGTCAACAGAACCTAAGACAGAATAAAAATAAAAAAAAAATGAAGTCTGAGATTTAGCAGTTTAAGAAGTAAAGTAATAGTTTAGATAGGATGTTCTCAGCAGCAAGTCAAAGAAAACTCTGACCTAGTTGGCGGATTCAATAAAAATATTTATTCTTTCAGATAACAAGAAGTACTGGAAAGGGCAGCCACAGGCTGTAAGCTTCAGCTCTCAATGACATCATCAAAGTCCAGATCCTTTCTACTACTCTGCTCCATCATCCTCAAGCCAGTAACAAGATGACTCAATAGGATATGATAATGTCCAGATGAAGAAAGAAAGTATATATTTTGTATTTGTTTCAGGTGTACAAAACAACATAGTGATTATATATTTACACGCCTCACAAAGTGATAACCCCAAGTCTACTACCCATCTGACACTCTACATAACTACTACAATACAATTGACTACACTCCTTATGTTGTATTTTACATCCTATGACTATAAACGAGGGCTGTCTGGAAAATATCCAGCCATGTAATATGAAAAATATAGACATTTATGGATGGATTTTTTTTCCCCAAACAGCCCTCATATATATTTTTAGTTATAGTTGGCATTCAATATTATTTTATATTAGTTTCTTGAGGTTGATTGTTCTATAATTTATTTGTAATTTTGGTGTGATAGTGGGAGGCAGGAGGCCTGGCATTTACCTAATTTGTCATTTTGCATAATAAATAAAATAAAAATAAATAAAAGAGAGAGAACATTTAGACCTTTCTTTGTGTGTCATGGGCAAGAAGGTCACATGCCCACTGACAAGAAGAACAGGACATGATTGGCTTACACTGAGTTAAGAATAGGGTCAGTTTTCCTAATTACAATGTCACACAGGGAGAACAGACACCTGAACAAAACTTGGACACTGCTGATGAAGTAGAATGGCATAATGGATTTCAAGTAGGAAACCAGTATCATCTGCTACTGTTATCTCTGGGAAACTGACAGCAAAGAGCATGCTGGGGTTAAGAAACTGATGTGAAAAACATTTGAAATAGATTTGTGGTAAATTCAGTGAAATCAAAATGGAATGAATCCAACACTTGTCACATGGCAGTGAAGGCCTTGAAGTTAGCATTGCTCAGAGTATATCATCAGCAAAGATTTAAGACACTGAATGGTAT
>PVJL010003948.1:0-142798 GCA_004026885.1 Lyroderma lyra
AAAAAAAAAAAAAAAAAACTCTGCAAGACTGACCCAAAAATCACAATGGTGAAGTGACACAGCTCTGCACGAATGCCCCAAGTCAAAGACTTCCAACAGAAGATTTAAACAAAGAAACATAAAACAAAAACCCAGACACATGCTCACAGCACGTTATTAAAAGGATACCTGCGCTTCCTCCGATTCTACGGCCTCCTCTGTCCCTGTGTTCCCCGTACCCCAGCAGCTTCCTTAAAAGCTGGTGCCCCTGAACTTCACAGTCGCACTTCTCTAGGACTTGGTCCCATCTTCAGTGTTCCCAGTCCCTGATCCCGAGGAGGTGGACTCCAATATTACAGTATCTCGAGTTAACAAACAACCCATTTTTAACCTGGAGAAGTTAAAGTTCACCCTCTGTTCTGTTATTACCTACCAAATTTCCCACCCATCGGCTAGGCTTATATTTATTTAACTGAATGGACAAAGATTCTAAGCAGCCGAAAGATGGAGGATGAAAGGAGGATACAAGCTCGAGTGCTCAAGTGCTCAGATTACTTTTCCTGATGCAATCTGCCAAATCTGATGGGAAATACGTTGAAGAGAAATTCTGTTTTATCAAATAAAATGAACTGTATGAAAGAGCTCTGAAAATCGGAAAGATTCTGTCGGCCCAACGGTAGTGTTCTTTTATTATTTCCACGTTACTGAACAGTTCACATTTGAGCCAATGATTTGATTCCTTCTGGCAAAATCCCATATAATATTTCCACATAAAACAATGGATAAATATTTTTTTCTAGGTTTTATTTTCCAAACAAGTTACTTCAAGCAGTGTGTAAGTATCAGCTTCCTAGATGTCGGAGACTGATGATGATGATGATGATGATGATGATGATGATGATGATGATCAGCTGACGTTATCTCAATTTAATGCCCACATAAGTCCACGTACAGTATTTTACGTTACCTCCTTATCCTCAAGAGGCATTTTAGGAAAGCCTAAGACAAGGACTGTGAGGGTGAAAACAGGTCACGTGGTGTTCCCAGGACAAACAGCCAGTAAAGTAGGAGATCCAACATTTGAATCCATGTTCACTGGTGCTCATGTTTACTGTGAGGGCGTTTGAGGGAGGGGTCCCAAATGTTTGATACATTCCAGCATCATCTAAGCCCATCTCCCTAACATTCTGAGGTGCGAGGTTATTAAATAGCTGGGGTGACTATGAAATGACCAAGAGACAAGTATTGGGGAATTACTGTTTTATAACACTAAGGGTATGTGAAAGATTAGCAATGGAATAAATCAGCAAGGGAGCTGTTCTTTCCTCTGATAAAAGAAATCAGGTGGGCTCCACTAAAAATTTTTTTCTCTCAGTATTGCAATTAATAAAAAAACATAGAGCAAGCCCTGCTTTGTACTATGATATCAACAAAACTAGTGAAATTTTATTGTTTATGTGATTGAGTTTGATAAAGCCTCAGGAATGGCCCCCAAGTATTCATTATATTTTAGTCACATCTGCAATATTTGGGATGGCCACCCCAAGACAAATTTGTTCTAGGAAGCTAAATGAACCAATACTCACTCACTCACTTAGAATGTTTAACGACAACAGTAAAAATGCCACCACTTCCTTTCCCAACTCTATGAAACCAATTTTAAAAGCTCCAGGTTTCTGTCTTCTTGTCTGAAAAAGTATACTCCTCTACTTGATGAATGTTAAAGTTCCAACGAGCAATAAACTTTTATGAGTCTATAAAACAGTCTTTCATTGACATAGCATCCAGGTTGTTGTATTAATATTGGTTTTAATTGTCAGTCAGCATAGGCTTAAACATCAGCAATCTTGTTTTGCTGCCTGGCAAGGCATGAAACCCAGAATTTCATTATAATCACTGTTTCCATTTGGCTACTTCCAAAGTAATATTCACTCAAAAACTATCTTTTGCAATAATTACCCTTACTAGAGTATATGTGGTATTTCTGTGAGTAGAGTTTCTTTATATAACTTGTGCCTCTATTTGGACTGAAATACTTACCCTTTTGTCTTTCTGGCATTATTCTTTTGGGAACCAGCCAAACGATACATAATTTTTTAATGTACCCAACAGAGAAATGGTAGTCGCCGTCTTTAATTACACACTATTGAATTTTTACAAATAGTTCTAGGGATGTCTGCCAAATTTCTACAATTTAGAGTAACTGCATCATGAGCAAATAATAGATAGTTCACAATTTATTATGCATTATTTTTCTGGAACTACAGAAACACTCATTGTAGTTCTAAGGTACATTTTCATTTTAATGATAGTTGTAACAGATAAACAGAAAAACAGACAGATCTTTCCAACATGTGGACTGCTACTCAAGGAGATAACCTAAGGATCTCAACCCTCAGCCTTGAACTACTCTTCTCTCACTTCTATTTTCATTCTAACTCATATTACATACAGTCCTATCTAGATAAGGAAAAAACTACATTATGATTAAGTTTTAGAAATACTAATATTAAGAAGAGGTAACAGGCAAGGAGGAGTGACAAGATACTAGAGGTAAACTGCGTCGGGTTTAGTCACTCCTTGTGCTGCAGGTACCTACCATGCAGTAGGTAGTCAATCCCTGGGCACGTAGTAGAAGGTGCTCAACATCCCCTAAGAGGGGATCTCCAACACAGGGCAGTTTCATTTTTTTGCATGTATCTGTCCAGTTTTCACAATACCATTTACTGAATATACTGTCTTTATCACAATGTATATTCTTGCCTCCTTTGTCATAGATTAAATTACCATAGAGGTGTGAGTTTATTTCTGGGCTCACTATTCTGTTCCATTGATCTACGTGTCCATTTTTATGCCAGTACTATGCTGTTTTGATTATGATAGGCTTGTACTATAGTCTCAAAAAATTAAAAATAGAACTACCTTATGACCCAGCAATTACACTCCTGGTTATTTATCTGAAAAAATCCAAAACACTAATTCAAAAAGCTATACACACCCCTATGTTTACTGCAGCACTATTTACAATGCCTAAGATATAAAAGCAACTGAATTGCCTATCAAGAGACGATTGGATAAAGATGTGGTACAAATATACAATGGAATGTTATTCATAGCCATAAAAAAGAATGAAGTCTTGCCATTTGCAACAACATGGATGGACCTAGAGGCTATTACACTAAGTGAAATGAGTCAGACTGACAAAGACAAATACCATACAATCTCACGTGTATGTGGAATCTGAAGAACAGAATAAACAAGCAAACAGAACAGAAACAGACTCAAAGATACAGAGAACAGACTGACTTGCTGTCAGAAGGGAGGGGGCTTGGAGAGCTTGGTGAAAAAGGTGAGGGATTAAGAAGAACAAATTGGTAGTTACAAAATAGTCATGGGGATGTAAAGTACAGCACAGGGTAGAATCTTGTCAGTGACAGGGTAATAACCATGTATATATATAGTGCCTGGTGGGTAGCAGACTAATCAGAGGGACCACTGCATAAATTATATAAATGTCTAACCACTATGCTGTACACCTTAAACTAATATAAAAGAATATGAAATGTCAACTGTAACTGAAAAAAGAAATAATATTTTAAAAAGAGACAACAGAGCCCATTGCACAGAACCTTCAGAAGCCATGGGCCTTTCTCATCTGTCTGCCCTTTTGCCACTCAGTGCAAAGGCGGGCAACTCCAGGATGGCTACAGGGTCTCGGATGCCCTCAAATTCAAAACTCTATCAATGAAATTCCATGGCTTCCTGACCTCTACATCCTAGGCTACAAATCAGGAAAGACTCAAAATGTGTAGGTACTGGCATTATGCAGGGCACAGCAAATCTCAGATGATGTGCTAAAATAAGTTCACGTTTCTTGGAAAAAAAAGATTCTGTGATTTGATGATGAAACACGGCATGCAGTATCTTCATCTAGGAAGCTCTGAATGTATATAAATTCTGAGAATGCCTACGGTAAAGAAATCTGTTCAGCTTAATTAAGCCTAATATTCCTCAAAATCATTTGGCCATGAAACCCATACCCTAACACATTAATTTAAAAAAGTTATCTAGTGCCTATTATATGTCAGGTACGGCCATGGTACCTTGTATCAAAGGATAAAAATAGGTCTGTTCTTTATGGAACGTACATATTTAATATTTACTTCCAAAGAGAGCTTATTTGAGGCAACCAGTTGACTGGGTCTTTACCTGAGCATTTAACCTGATGGAACTCTCCAACCCCTAAATTCCCTGCTAAATTCTGGGATCTTTATAATTTTAAGGGATGAAGTAGCAGGCACTCCGCATGAAACATATCTGCTCTGGAAAAGAAGAGTCTGGCATAGCCACAGTGGATCCACTGTGGCAATTAAAGGCTCTGTCCCAGATGCCAAATGGTATCTATTGTCATCTGTATTGTCACTCTAGTTTACTGGAGGAATTTAATAAATGTGCATCTGAATGAAGGGTGAACACCAGGGACCTCCTCTCACGACCTCAAATTCTGATAAGAATGACTAAGGTCAAAATCCTATCTTAGTCTCCACGGACCAAGTGGGTTTGGATTCCCTTCATTAAATTCTGACCTTACTATGAGAACCTGCTTTCCATGTCAGGTTCAGACATGGGCCCTTCTGATTTGATAATGGTATGAACTAATATTATTTGCAAATGTAAAGAGCCAATATATCTAACTGCAGCTAATGGGCTGAAACATAATGCCTTAAAGAGGCACAGCTGGTTCATGGTCTGAACGTAAAACTGTGATGAAGAGAATGTTCTTACACCAGCTCTGCAATTTCCTTTTAAAAATATTAATAGTCATGTATTTTAATTTTTCAGTCAGTAAAATAGGGAAATAAAAGCACTGGCTGGTCTGCCTAATGGAGTACTTTTGAAATGTATAAATAAACAAGATGTCAAGAAGCAAAACAATCACTAATTATGAAATTGAATACACACACACAAAAAAAAATCAAGAGATTTTTTTTCCCATTTGCAATCGCACAGAATGACTTCCTGGCTGCAGTATTATCAATAACAAAAACGATCCCAAAGAAAGAAGAGGGGGTATTAACTGTACTTTCAAATGAAACAGCCTGCTGAGCCTCCCTAGGCAAAATGAACAGAATCTTTAAAAGTGGAATTCATTTTCTCTGGATTGCATAACACTTTATTTCTTACCTTGTCTTTACACAATCAAGTGGCATATCATTTAAAACAAAACTGTCATGGTAAACAGAATCTAATTATTTTATTGTACAGTCTTTCACAAGGTAAAAGAAACATGAAGAGCTGGGAAAGTTTGCAACCTATACTGCTGGCATCTCGGCACTTAGGATCATTACAAGCACTCACAAAAAGGCAACACCAGGCTTTAAGGCTGGACTGCACATTATCTCTTTCCCAGAGCCCTGGGGCTGTCCCTGCAAAGCCCAGGGGTCCATTCTCGGCTCTGAATAGAGAAAGGGAAGAGATCATTAAATTATAATTTCCATGCACAATTGGTACAACTATTTCCTACCAACAGGATTAATATGAAAGCCAGATCCCCCAATAAAGCTGCTAAGCGGAGAGGATGGCAGTTTAGTATCTTGTAAATTTGATTTCACTGAAAACCCTGACACATCATAATAGTGAAATCCTATTTACTGTAGCAAGCAGGATGGATAATACTATTTAATACCTAGTGTACCATGTGCCTTCATCTCCCAGCTTTGTATTCCATGGGCTCATCTTACCTTAAGGTTAATGCTTCTTGACAGCCTACAGGTAAAGGTAGCCCCAAATTAAGTGTTGATCCCAAGATTTGCAAATCTTTCCTCTAAAGTTAGACACCGAAAAACTGGCTCCAGTTAAGGGGATCATTTTAATGAGATGTACTTTTACGAGCTTACCTCAGAAAAAAAAAAGATCTCATATCCCTAAAACCAGATTAAAAGAGCTACTCAAACCACATTTCCTATTAGAAAATTCAGAGAGGTTAACAGAAAGCCAATGCATCTGGAGGACTTGTTGAATAATGAATAAAGGATAAGTCCCCCATTTTCTCTACACTGTATTGATTCTCGCCCCACCCCAGAGAATGAAATAGATTTTTTTTTTTGAAGTCCACCCTGGTTGCTACTTTTGGAATATCTGCAATAATAAACTTTCTTTAGGGAGGCAGGTAAGAGTACAAAAAGTCTTTGAACCTAAGTTATAAATAACTGTCAATGATATTAACAAAAGGTACGGTGATATTGGACCTTATTAATTTCTCTACCTAACAATTAACATCTACATGCATTTATTTGGACTATCATTATTTGTTAATGACAAAAAATTGAGAGTGACTCAAGGTACATGCTGCAAACCACTTTACTGACGTCCCCTGTCATTTGCAAGGGCATTACAATTAAAAGTGACATTGGCTTCTATTGTCTTCAGTGTCCAAACTCCTGGACCACAGAACCTTGTGTGTTTCTGTAATTCTTGGAGACTACAGAAACCACAGGGAATATGCCTTGATTTCACAGTGAATAAAGAAGCTAGTATAAGATTTACAAGTGTCCAGGGAACAATATACCTCTGTGGGTTAACAAATGCAAACTAGCATAACCTACTGAAGCATATCCACCAAAGTGATGCTTTTAACTACTATGCTAAATTTGCTGTATCATGGTGCATGGCCAAAGCATACACAAAAATTTAGTGTATATTAGTCACCCATATGGCCTAGAATCATTGACAACTGTTCAGAATGCACTGTAGAGAAAAAGTATTAAAGGATTTTTTTATCCCATAAATTGAGTTCATCTCCCTATCTTCCAAAAAAGGATTGTTTATAAGTATCTCAGATGTCAGTGGTCTATGATTTTTGTCCTTATTAATCCCTTGAAAAGGCCGACCCAGATTCACTCAATGAAATATTTTACAATGACAGACTTTGTCTGGTAGTAAACATGCATAATCATTTCTTCCCATAAGGAGCACCCTGAGCTGACATCATTTCCCTTTATTATCATTGGCATTATTTATACCCCAAGCTTTGCACACAGGAATACAGAAACAAAGGTACTAATTGACGAGGAAGGAGTCAAGCAATCAAAAAAGGCAATTAATCATACAGATGAGCCCGACACTTTGTGATGCAACAGAAGATATGCCACCTATCATAAGTAAAAGCCTTTTAAAAATTGCTCACTTGATGTAAGCATGACCTTCGAATTTAATTAGCAGCTCTCTCCACAGGTGACAAACTAGTAAAGTACATTTCTTCTTAATGATAATTTACTTTTCACCATTTTCTTTTACCCAACTCACACATTTCCCTCTCTTTCTTAATTGTATGGGATCGACTGCAGTGTGTATGCAAATTGTGGCTGAAATGTAAACTGAAAGCAATGCACACCCCCACTACCCTGTTGATCTGAACACTTTAACTATCAAACTAAGCTCTCTGATCTCCCTCAGCTCTTTAAGCCACCAGGGCTTTTAAAGCTCTCTTCATGCTGTGCCAAACCCCACCATTCTTACAAACGCCAAAAGCAAAGTGGATGCAGTAGAGCAAATCAATTCAAGTTCATAATTGAGAAGTTAGGCATGCAAGACACACTCATCATCAAAGAACTCATGTTTTCAAGATGTCCTGGAGAGAAAGGAGCCCCTCATCCTGGAAGATCTCTGGGAGAATGTGGACTCTGCCCTCTTACACTGCAGCCTTGGTGCTGCATCTCACGTCCCTCCCATGGTATTCATAGACTGCTGAAAATACACATTTTCCTGAAAAACATGCAGGCAATCCAGACTCTAAAGGAATAACCATTACAACAGTTTATCAAAAGTAATAGAAAGTTTTTTTTCTTTGCAGGGATGGAATGAGATGACAATGTACACATGAATGAATAAGTGAACACCTCAAAAATATTTTTAAATGGTGCGGACGGTTATAAATTTCTTACTTCAAAGTTAAAAGAAATATAACTAGATAGTAGAAGTATCATGCTGTAGTTGCTAGGTAATAAGACCTTATTTATTCCCTTTTGGTCAAATTTTCCCAGGAAGCACCATATCCTGGGGAGAAAATTATGCATTTTGAATGCTTAATAATTTCAGGTTACAAGACAGCATTAATCAAATGATACCATCAGGGCCTATAAGGTTGTATTAGAAGCTAAAAAGAGCTAATTTGCACCACCCAAAGAACTAACCATCAGCAGGATTTAACTTAAGTGCAGAACTGACAAATACCAGGGACAGTACTGGGAAATGGCCCACAGCTCAGGTGCAGGGCCTGGCTCAGATCCAGGTCCCGTGTGGGCTGTACATTCTTGGGCTAATCACTCGAGGCCTTAGGATCTTCATCTGATAAGGGCTGGTAACTGCATGCATGAGGTTGCTTTGGGGAATAAAATGGCATAATCCTTGCAAAGTGCCTAGCACAATGCAAATAATCGATAAATGTTTCTTGTCAGTTAGTAGGATGATGATGACTATACATATTGAGAAACTTGATATTTTTCATAGATCTAAATTATTTAAATGATTTTGTGAAGACACGAAACATTTTGTGCATATTTAAAAACAGGACACTAATTGCTTAGATATAACTTCATGGTAGAAGCTTAGTAAATCAAAGCTTCATTCACTGTACTCCTATCCCACTATGTGTGAGCTGTGGAAAATACCAGAAATAAAAAAATGACCTTTGGCTTCAAGGAGTTTACAAGGTAAACACAGATAACTGATCTCAATGATCATAAACGACAGCATCACAGAGAGATTATATAAAAGCATTATGGAGAATTCCGGAAAGGGCCTGAAGAAGCCTTCAAAAAACATTTAAGAAGCTCCTCACCTAATGTGACTTCTCTTTCCAGTACAATAAAAATAAAATTAAAAAAAAAAAAAAAAAAAAAAAAGAGGCTCCTCTCCGAAAGCTGCCCCGGGCTTCCTCTCACCCAGTCACCAGCCAGGAAGCAACACTCTCCCAGTCCCTCCTATCACAGCCGGGAAGTCAGGCTCAAGCCTCCTTCAGTTCGGCCACACACTGACACGTGATGCTCTTAAAATACGAAAACTTACTTCGCATCCTTGTCAGTGCTGTCTGATAAAGGTGGCCACATTTACAGTCCACTGAGGACTTGAAAAAACTTTTCAAATGCTTTGGACTTCTTTCTCAGTAAAGAGTTGCTGCTTTGGAATAGTGGTGCTAAGAAGAGGGAAACTGGCGTCCAGTGAAATGATTCTTACTACTCCTGATAAGTAAGTGAACGGAGGAAATGATCTCAGACGCCTGGTGAACACGCCAATTGTAAACACCTGGGAGGAGAAAGCTCCATTCGCACACGGGAATACCCAATTGATGAGGAGTTTATGGAAATAGACCCAAGAGGCACACCACGCTGTGTCAGAGCACTGCATGTGCTTCCCAGCCTCCCTCGGTGGACTTGGAGTCATGTTTTCCAAAGAAATCTGCATCAGGTCAATGAAAATGAATAGCTCAAGCAGCAAGAGTGTGAGTCCCTGGGAAGTGGTAATACGCACAGTTACTGTGTTAATCAAGCTGATGGGCGGACAGGAAGGCAATCTTGGCAATCATCCTCGGAATGATTCTGTAAAAGAGTCGATGTCCCTTCTCTGATAATGATAGACCATTGGCATCTAGTTTATGGTTTCATCACTTCGTTTGGTTAAAATAGAGAAAGATATACACTTACATCCACTTTTAAACACAGGCAACCTGAATTTCATAGTAAGGTGATTCTGCAAGTTATATTATGATCAGTTTTTCTTATATCATGCACTACTACATTGAGCACTTCTACGTCTTCTCACATCAAGTGTGCACAATTCCTAATACAAACGGTGAGACAGTGCACTTTTCACTACCATCACCGTAGAAGAAAAATCCCTTTTCCAATTTCTTGCATTAAGCATAGAAAACGCTTCATCATTAGAGGTCTAAATGTCTCTCAAAGGTTCCTAGGTGAGATCCAACCGGACAAAATTCAACTCAGGCAGCTTAGGAATGTCGACAATGAACAGAAGCAGGATTTTACAGAAATGGGCAGAAGACACCAGGAAGCTAAATAACACTAAAGTAATTTTATGATTATTAATATCTTAATCACCATGGAAAGCAAGGAAATATTCTTTAATGGAAGCAACTTATATTTGTTAAGCTCTTTCCGTTTCCTAGCAGCTTTTAAATACATCACCTGATCTGGTGCCCCCAGTAGGAATGGCAATAATACATACACAAAAAAGGATTTTATAGAAATGGGCAGAAGACACCATTTTATTCAGCTGACGATGATGATGGCAGGTGCAGTGCTCTGTAAAGGATGGAAGTAAAATAAGAAACGCCCTTAACTGGAGGTGCTTTGTGAGAATTAGCTCATTTAACAAATCAGTGATGTAAGCACTATTATATCCTCACTCTACTGCTGTGGAAACGCAAAAGTTTCAGTAAGATGCTCTAAGAGACACAGCAGGGAAAGGATGGTTCAGGGGTTGGACTCCAAGCCACCTGATGTCAGAGCCTGTAGTCTGAACTGGGGTTCTGCAAACCATTCACGGGTCAATTCCAGCCCGCCACCTGTTTCAGTACAGCCTGAAGAATGGGGTCACATTTTTAGATGGCTGGAGGGGAAAAAAACCGAAGAGCGAGCATTTCATGACACGTGAGAATTACATGAAATTCAAACTTCGGTGTCCATAAACCGAAACACGATCACACGTCTTCACCGCCACACTGGCTGCGGCTGCTGTTAGGTTACAACGGCAGGGCTGAGCGGCTGTGACAGAAACCGCACACAGCCAGTGAAGCCTGAAGTATTTACTCGCTGGCCCTTTACAGAAAAATGTGCTGACTTCTGCTCCAAGCCATTCCACTTAATGCTTATTTCACATCTCTACTGGGATGCTTAAGAAATATCCCAAACTTAACATATCCAAAATCAGACTCCTGATTTCTTCCGTTACACGCATCCAGACCCGTGTTTTTATAGTGTTCCCCTAGAGAAAGTCCTGCTTTCCAGCTGCAAAGCCATACACCTAGAATACCTCAAGTTCTTCCTCTCACTCATGTTCAAAGCCTTCGACACATGTGGTCAGCTCTGCCTTTGCAACATACACACACATTTCCTTCCGTCCACTGCTTAGTGCCCCAGTGCAAGGCTCCCTCACCCACTTTCTGCACTACTGCCCGAGCCTCTCACTAGTTGGCTCTTCCTTCAGTTCTCGTTAAAGACAGCAGCCAGAAAACTCTCCTACTCTCCTGCCCACTAAGCCTCTGGCCTTTCTGAACATGCCACATACTCTCCTGCTTCAGGGCTCTGGAGCTGGTGCTTCTCCAATTACCGAGATCCTCTTGCCGAATGCCACACTATTAGGCAGGTCCTCCTACCCCTTCCGCCCGAACCCAAATCTACACTCCCGGGCCCTAGGAGGCCCTTTCCCTAGCTCTGTCGTTTACCATATATCTCAACCTCCCATACAATATATATGTTGTGTTTCAACTGAATTTAGGCTCCATGGGCAGAAGTTTAGTTTATTTTTTTCAACAGCATCTCTGATACTCTACCAGGGCCTGACATATATCAGGCACTTAAGTAAATATCTGCTGAATGAAAGAGAAAATGGTCCCTACACTGAAAGAGCACGTAGTTCAGTGACACAGAGACAGGTGAACGTGCTCAGCATAGAAATAATCATATTGAATGGGGCTTAATAGTGTATTTCTCATTTTACCCACTTTCTTATTAAACATCCTAAATGTTGAGAGGGTCTCAATCAAAGGGGAAAGAAAGCTAGCTTTGTAATCTCATGGTCTTTGTGTGAAATTATTCTAGGCAAATCTACTTTTTTGAACAGTAACACTGATTAGGTCTTCAAACTCTCATCCTGACATTTTGTTTCAGCCTTGGTTCCTTCCTTTGCATCTCTGTCCAAGTCTAGGTCCATGCTGACAAGAAGTGCTACCTAATTCCTCCTCCTAACTCTCCTCTGTAAGTCCTACCACTCAGGTCCTGTCCACCACTTCTGAGAGAGAGACATTCATTTCTTAGCCATGAATTCAGTGAAACTGAGTTTTCACAAAGACAACCTATCCTTCAAAATGCTGTCATTTCTAAGAATGTACTCAAGTTTTGTCAATCTTGGGAGAAGTTAAGAGCAGCACTCTACTTCCTGGGTGACCTAGAGGCAATGCAGTTTCTAAATGTTTAAGGGAAAATATTTGAGGGAGGTTTGTGAATGGCAGAATGAGTCAGCGCGCCAAATAACACAGCCATACTCCAAATTAGCAAAGGAAAAATGACAGTCCCTGGGAGAATGATCTACCTGCTTGGTTTCTTCACTTGCTGGCTACTTTTTAACTGGGAAAAGCAGTTACAGTTCTGATTTATTGATTTTTAAATAAATGCATAGGAAAGCTGCAGGTGTGGTAACAGAAGAGAATCAATGATACAAAATAGTCATACCCTCTCCTCCAGTCTAGCCAGCTGCTCTTTGTAGAATGTATCCTGCCTCTTTATCACTCGATCTTTCTCTTCCAGCTGCTTTGCCTAAAAAAAGAAATGAAGAATACACTATATCAAGAAAAAGCAACAGCAAAGCAAAAGTCAAATATAAATTGCATTAGAAGTAAGTATACAAGCTGAAGATTTTTGCAAACTATTAGGTCTCTACCATAGAAAAACATTAATAAGATGATGATTTCTGTATTTAAATGTAAAAATGAGTCCACATTGGATTTTTTTTTTACTGTGACAGCTGTGTCCTACTTTGTCCAAATGTATCATAATATAGTAGAGACAGTTTTATTTAACTTCTCTTTCAGAGAGTAATTTCAAGGATTAATATTTTGCACAAGAAAACTCTGATTTTATCCTGGGCATAAGATACACGGTTATTAACCTTTCTTGAACAACAACCAAATGCCTATATAACATTTTGTACATAAACTTTATGCTTGAGAACCCTTAAATTACCCAGTGAAACCTGCATATAAATACATATATTAGTCTACTTCCTTTTTTATGGAATAGTGTCTTTAGAAGGAGGAGCAAAAACTACTATAAATGTTTGTTTGAATAATTAAAAATTAATAATAAAAATGAAGCAATTTAAACACTCAGTTACCCCACTTCTAATTTACAAGATCTTCTTTTTATAAAATAAAAACACACTAAAATATTTTTGATTCTTGAAAAACATAATAATAAAGATGGTTACTTATGGATGTTTTTCAAGATTAGTAAAAAAAAGCAATGCATTTTTCCAAGTTCTGTATTCTGATTATATTTAAGTGAACCTCCGCTATGTCTGGGAACAGACCTCTGTAAACCACTCCAAGCTGAAGAAGTTTGTAACTTATTTTTTTGTTCAATGAATGATGAATACATACACCTGACTAGGGATTTAAAACAATTAAGGGTGTACTTTGGCATTCCCATCCCTGTGGCGTGCACCATATTCTTCTGCAAGGTGATAAAATGTTGCCTGGTCCAACCCATGTGAGGGTGACTTCCATGATCTGATCTGCTTAGTTAAGTGAACCCATTTAAACATTTCAACGTCACTGTTTTGCAACTTACTTTGACATCAATGTCCTGCAGCGTGTTAAAAACAAACAAACAAACAAACAAACAAACACAGTTAAATATAAGTACTGTTCTTTCCTAATGTCACTGAGAAATGTGATGAATGGTTCTTTCTAAAATGCAAACCAAGGTGGTGAACTTATTATACATCAAGTTGACAATGCACTGTAGAATTGTAGGCCTGAAACCTATGTAATCCTTGCTAACAGATGTCACCCCCATAAGTCTAACAATAAAAATGAATTTAAATAAATAAATTAATTAAAAAAAAAATAAAATGCAAACCAAAGAAGGCAACAGGGGAAGAAGGGGACTTGCTTAACTTGGGACCCATTTAAATGTAACTGAACTATTAGTTTAAATAGAAGATTTCAATGAAAAGTTCATGTTGCTTGAAAGCATATGAATAAACAAAAACAAATACGATATTAAAATTTGACAAAAATACTACATTCATATGCAAGTACATGGCTCTTTGGTACAACACAGTAAAGACTTCACTAGTCTGACAGGAATATAAAAGAAAAAGTACATAGAGAAAGAATGTTTCACGAAGCTTAAGTGTGAAAAAAATAGGAATAACTAAAGAGAAAAGACCTTTCTAAACTCAATATAAGCATCCCCAAAATAAAGGAAACGAAAAAGAATGGATTTATTATACCCTCCGTAAGATAAAAATGTTATTAAAACCATGAAAAGCAAATGACAAAAAGAGGAAAAGAAACTGCAACATGCAGCTGTAAGAGTTAACAGTACTAGCATATAGTTCACTCAAAAAATAAGCCCTCTGCCCCATCTCAGCACCCCACAGACAACCCCAAAAAAGCCAAAAGTAAAAAACACAAATGACACAGACTGGTAATTCATTCACTCACACACACTCACACACACACACACACACACACACACACACACACGGAACAAGAAAATTCAACTCCACAAGAAATCAAAGAATGAAAGGTGAAATAATAAAATACCATTATTCATTTATCAAAGTGACGGAAATATAAAGTAATATTGGCAAGGATATAGGAAAATAGGCTTCTCTATACATTTCTGGTCAGAATATAAACTGGTATAACTACTTCTTAAACCAATTCAACAAAATGTAGTAAGACTTAAAAATATACACAATTGTTGAAAAGTCCTCTTTGTAGGATTTCTCTTAAGTAATTACAGCAATATGCAAAGATGTTCATAATAGGGTTATCTGGAATTCCAAAGAAACCAAAACCAACCTAATTGTTAAATAAAAATGCACTCAAAATATGCTAAGTTAAAAAAAGAAAAAAAAAAAGGAAAGGAAAGGACTATAATGGAAGACAGTATAATCTGTTTTTTTGTGGGAAAGGGGAAAAAAGAAGACCAGAAAGATGTTCAAGAAAATGTCAACAGAGGTTACAGCCAGGAGGCACATGGGTAAGTAGGTTCTAGTTATTTTTGCTTCCTTATAGTTTCCAAATTAAAAAGAAAGATACTTTGTAGTCAAGGGACACAGAGGAAAATTTTTGAAGTGAGGGACCTATTCTGTTTCTTGATTATGGTGGTGGTGACACAACTTCATTCGTCAAAACGTATAGAACTGTGTATTACAAGGAATGAATTAAACTACATAGTTAATACAAATTAAGCATGCTGAAATTTATGAAAAGAACTACATACAAATATATGGATGGATGGATGCTTATGTGTGTGTGTGTGTTTCTTTACCACTATTAATCTTACCACTTGGCCAATTTTATTTCTAGGCATTTAATAATCTAAGGAAATATTAAGAAAAGCACACAAGGCTCTATATGCAAGAAAATGCAGCCAGCAGTATTGAAAGCAAAAGAAAAGTGGGAATAACAGAGGTTTGTGCAAATCCAGCCATAATGACCAAACCCTGAGAGCTATTAAAAAATGTTTTGATAGAATTAACTTTTTTTAACTCAAAATATTATGTGAGGAAAACAACAGATAATAAAATAGCATGTACTGTAAGTTCTTAATTTTGGTTAAGAAATGGGGGAGGGGAAAGCCAAAAACGAGACAGGAAAAGTTGAGAGCCTGGTTACATGGACATGGAAAAAAGTATTAAGACATACGTGTAGTGGGGTGTTTTTCTCACTTGGACTATTGGTTATTTCCAAAGTTTCTATAATGAACAATTATTACTTCTAGAATCAGAAAAACATTTCAAACATTAATATCACATACATTTACCCGTGACTATGAGATGGAAACATAATATGGTAGAGAAGCTAGAAGAGTGAGCTATTAAGTGACCCTATTATCTGCCAGAAAGTTTTAACAACTTGAACAGTTATTTATAGCATGGAAATTATTTTACCTACTAAATCCTTAATGTATTAGCACTTAATTCTCTGTCCCATTCTGTATGACATTACCCACCATCCTTCCTAAAACACTTGCACTAAATGTTTCTTTTGTTCATGTCTAGTTGGACAGTGAGACTTTTTATAATTCACTACTATAATACAAGAATAATGCTTGAGCCTACTAAGGGCTACACAAATTTAATTTTGAGGGGCTGACTATAACCTAAATAAAGTAGAGACAGAAGCATCCTCGTTCACATTTTTAAATACAATCCTAAAACATTTTAATGCAACATGCCAAAACGTCAGAGGAGGAGGAACTACCTCTGAAGGCCTGAAAACACCAAACCACAGTCCTAACATCGCAATCCTAGCCCTAGACGGCCAACAGAATCAATAGTTTGAGATCACTGGGGAGAGTAACAAGGCCAGAGACATGGCCACGACACTTCACTGGCACCTTGCTTTGAAACAGTTAAGGTGATGCTGGGAGGGAAAGTCACACAGCATGAACCCTAAAACTTAAATAAGCCTGGGAGACCCTGACTAAGCTAATAGCTGGCAAGGATGGAGAGTCACACTCAACTCAAGAACAAGCAGTAAACCAAGTGTGAGGGAATAAAACCTCTATGTACAGCTCTATAAAAGAAACAGAATCAGTGCAAATAAACAAATAAAATCAGAGCAGACAACAGTATTGTTACAAGGGAATCATTTCTTAGAAAAACATGACTATGAAAAGTTCCCCACCCCCACCACCTCCTGTTTGCTACTGCCCACACTGCAAGGCACATGCATGGATAAATTTCCAGATCCTGTTGGATGTGGGATGATACGACTGGGCTTGAAAACATGACAGAGTGCTCACGTGTATCTCCATGGAACACTAGAACATCCTGTCCCATATGCAAGAGAAACAAAGAAAAGAAGGTAATCAAGTTTCCTTTAAGAAACCCAACACATAAATATTTTGATGTGTTAACTCAGTGTTGGTAGCTAGATTCAAAATGAAGTATACATGTATTGGTTTCCTTAAAGAATTGGCTCTTTACAGAAAAGAATGAAAAGTTTACATACCTAACCACTTCCTCTCTTCATTCACGGTTGGTTTTGCTTTTTAATGCAAAAAAAAAACCACTTATCTTTGCCTATGCTTTTTTTTTTCCAAGAGAATTAGCAGATACACCTGAAAGGAGTAGAGGACGTATTTCTGAAAATGTCCTTGAAAGTGCTTACAACAAAGGATAAAAAAGGTCAACAGAAGAAAAAACTGGGATTATGGCTATGACATATTGTGCCGGTAGGGACTTTACCTTCCCATGTACGCTCCTACGTAAATCTTCAGAGCAAAAACTTTTGGGCATAGTAGCTCAGCTCTTTTAGGCCTGCTTGCTCCTGAGGACTGAGCCATTGCACAGAGTATATGGCATAGGGAGCCTAGTGACATCACAGTCTCTAAGCTCAGAGGTAGTACTGTTACTTTGAATGCCAATTACAAAGCATGTTAAGGAAAGATTCCGTGCCATGAGAAAGTTGGTACATTTTAAATGACAAAGTTCCTCTGAAATGTCAGTGTTCAATTTTTATAGCTCAAGACAGGAAACAAAGCAGAAACCTGTTCAATTTTCCATGGATGGTATTATGAAGCCAGGAATCACCAGGATTAAGAAAAGGTAAGAACCGTAAATCAATATAAGTAGGAAATCCCTATAAACCATTTCCTATCATTCTAAATCTTATAACAAATCTGAAATACACATATAATGTACTGGGAAAGATTTACTATTTCACAATGATATGGATGATCTGTGGTAGGCAAAATAAATATCCATCCATCCATCTACCCATCCATCCATGTATCTATCTTACAAGTCACTGAGGCAAACAAGAGCAGAAAAAAATAGCTTTATTCCTTAACCGAAGTACATATAAGGAAAATGCTGAGAAACCTAATGAAATTATACACTGACATGAAACAAAGAGAGAGAACAGAAACATCCATGGGGCTGAACCATAAACTTGTAAGGTACTATTACATTGAGAAGCTGTACAACATGATCACTATGAATATCAATTAGCCGTAACAAAATAATTAAAGTAGCCATGTATTCAATTAGCTGAATAGTACACTTTTGTTATAAATGAGAAAATTACTTAGGGTTCACTGAGTCTTTATCAAATGGCATTAATAAACAAGGAATTATACTCAAAGGATGGTTCTCCAAACCCCACCAGAAGGTGACCTTCAAAAGGGCAACTCATCTAGGTGATCTTAAATGATGCTCAACTTTGAGCGTACTTTTATTACTTAGAGGCAGAGGCAGAAGCTATGACAAACTCCAGCTTGAAATGCTTCACTTACACTTACTTGTCTGACCACTAACACATTGAGGCCTGATATGAAAGACAAAGGCTGTCTGCCTTCTGGTAGACTTCTTAATCCTAAATCTGGAATTCATACCCAAGCCCCTGGCATGTGATCAAATCCATTTGTTTCTGTTTGTTTTGTTTTCCCAAAAAGAGTTTCAAGAACCCTGCTCTATATGGCAGCCTTTCATACTGAGAACATACTGGAAATAACCTACTGAATATGTCCTCTGCCACTTTGGGACTTACCTGCTTATTCTATTGTTGGGGCGGGGGGGACGGGGAGCACAGGCAAAGGTAAGTGGTTTTTGAAATGCACAGGTAAAGTCAACAGGAATGGAGAGAGGAGGCTGTTAGGCACACACGCTCAGAGCAGAAAGCACCCTAGCAGTGTGGCGCTGTACTTCACATTTTTCCAGTAGTTCTCACATAATATTTGTACAGATCATAGTACTAGACGAAAGAAGCCAAACTAAGTGCTAGGTGAAATTAAAAAAAAAAAAAAATGCAAGCTTTCTTCCATAGCTTTAGAGAGGAAAGAATATTTTAAACCATACATTTATTTCTCCAACTTTCTGGTTTAATTCAGAACTTACTAGCACAATGACATACTGGTAAACCACTAAGCGGGGAATCAGGAGGCCCGGATGTCCATTCTAGCTCGCTCTGCTGCGTCACCACGTGATCCTGGGCTGGCCTACCCCAGCCCCGTGGCCACGTCTCAGAGCTCCTTCCAAACCTTACTTCCTTCGTGGAGGATTTACCAGCTCTTTACCCCGTTGCCTTTCCTCCTGTTGCACGTAATAACACTTCTCAACATTTTTCTTTGTGGTATCTGTGTTTGACTTTGGGTTTTTACTTACCCACCATCCCTCTCCTCCATGGTAGACTGTCTGAGACAGGAAAAGAGATTTACTCCTCTCTGTCCGTGTCTTTGGCTTGACTGGGGTCTGTACCCTCCACAGTGGAAACGCTCAGGACCTGGTAGCCCGGATGAAGAAAAGTGCACTGAGGGGAAGAGTTTGCAGGAAGCAAGCAGACACGGCTTCTGGGAGACCTATCTGTCCCAGAATCCGCAATTTACTTCAAAATACGACGGCATCCCCAGTGCAATGCCACATGTCCGTGCCACTCGGATGAAGCACTGAGATGAATGCTGCTGGCACGTGACCCAAGAACGCAGAGTGCCAGAGCCATCGGCAAGTGTTCTCACCGGAAGCTCAAAACCGGAGGCACAAACCGTAGTGGTGGCTGCTATGAGCCTTCATCCACCTGTGCCGTTCCCCTAGTTAGCACAGTGACTGTTGGCAATGAGATTTCCTTAGAGAAAAGGGTTCATTAACTAGCATGCTACATGTCAGATACAGGTTCTTAGTAATGAAATGGAAACTACCGAAAAGATATAAGGGCTTGGTAACATTATTAAGGTACTCCTACATCTGCTGGTGAACAGGTTAAAAGAACACGAGAGGCTATTATGAGAATGAGGCCCGTTGCTTTGACTTTAAGAAATGGTTCCTCAAGCTGCACCCCGAAACAGTCCTGCAGCCAGCCACTGGTTAAGACAGAGATTCCCGCCTCTGGCACTACCGACGTTATTCTATGCATCGCAGGATGGTGTGTGTGTGTGTGTGTGTGTGTGTGTGTGTGTGTGTGTGTAAATTAAACTACTGGTGCCAGTCATACTATCCCCACTCTGAGCTGTGACAACCACAATGTTTCCAGACACTTCCGATTGTCCTCTGGGAAGCAAAACGGCCCCCAGTTGAAAACCACCGGTTTAAGGGGCTTAAGACCTACTCTAGGCAGCCTCACCTACTGAGGCGAACATTTGCTGCAGAGAAAGCACTCATAATAAAAGAACAGAGAACTGGGACTTCACTGAGTTTTACAGAATGGGCTACATGAATCATTTTGTACCTACTTGCTAATAAAATTTTTGTTCGGTAAATGTCCGTCTGTGTTATAGAATTGGGCTGCAGACTTGCTTGCATTACAACCTGGTCGTAGGGTTGCACTGCAAAAATATAACGCATAAAAGCAGCAAAAAGGGCTCATACACATGGAAAGTAGTGAGTGAATCATATCCCAAAGAGAGAGAAATCTGGGCCTTCTCATCCATTATTTTTTACCTAAACAGGAAAAGCATAAAATGCCTACAATGGTTCTAGGTTTTCCACAGCCCCCAGTAAAAACAGAATCCATGCCTGCATGACACACAAGATTTTAAGTCCATGTAGTTGATGTTCAGTTCAGGCAGAAGTGATGTTCAGTTGACGTGAACTGGTACTTGTTATTTAACATTTCTTCTGCTTGGGCAGTGACGACGACAGACCTGCTGTTAAATATTTTATAGATCATTTCTGAAAACAGGCACATTGTGATTCCATTAGAATTTACAAGTTTCATGTTGCAAAGCAACATGATATTTCAACATGAAAGGTGTCATCAGCTCAGTGTCATGTATTCTGTGTTCCTCTCCCAACATCCATTAAAAACAAACAAACAAACAAACAAAACCATTGTGATGCCCAGCACCTAAGAGATATTAAATAAATGCTGAACCAAAAGTGAAATAAACTGTTAGGGTTTCAGAGTTCTTGAATGAGCAGCTTAATCTTCTCTAATGACACTAGCTTTAGCTACTATCTGTTTAGAAAGACACAAATGAAGGTAAACAAGTATTAAGTCTAGAAGAAAAGACCACATCAAACAAATTCAGTAATTAAAAAGAAAACAAAGTTCTAGAAGTCCGAGTTGTATAAAATAAATAAGGACTCTATGTCATAGATCATTAGTAAGCTTAGAGACTTTAAGGGTAAGAATTGTAAATGAAAGAGGTAAAAAGGCCCTAGTCAATAAAACTACCAGGGGATTACAGGGACTTGGGGGGCAGGAAGGGACTCTGCATTATGAAATTCAGCTGCAGACAGGACTGGTGTTAGAAACCCGAATGTCACCATTACACATAAAAGCAGAGTGGTCTCATTGCTAGACCAGAGCCTCTACAGTAATACAGAGTGGAAAGGAGCACTAAGCACTTGGAATTATGTAATTTAAGATGCAATCAAACTAAATGTCTCTATCCTCTTATTCCATATAGTGAGGAATAATACTTCCATTTCTAGGCACTTATCTAGAATCCGTGTTACGACGGAGTTCAAAATTCACAGAAGCACTTTCACACAGAGATGCTAGTTGAACTGCACTCTCTGTGCCAAGGTATTCCATGTCACTGATCTGACAAATAAATTGAACAACAACATGCAGACAATCACTGCACAACCTCTGGATTCCTTTCCTTTGTAGTACTTGCATTTGTTCAATTTAAATTTAGATCCAATATTCACATTATTGGGGCCAGTGGGCCAGAGTCCACCTCTTCTCTGGCCATCTAGTTCACATTCACAGCTAGGGAAGAAACTTCCAGACAGCACACCGTTCATTTTACAGGAAGCAAGTGAGGCTCCGAGTTCCTGTGTTGCCTGAGGGGATTCTTTAGGGTCACGGAGGGAGTCTGTGCTGGGATCCCTGCCTCCTGATGGCAGTGCATCTCCCACTACTCTCTGACCTTCTTTCTTTTCATACTGGCTTGGCTTTAAGAGAAGACGATGTAAAAATGCCCGATCAAACACCTGTCATTATTTTCAACATGACTCAACGTGAAGGGGCTTTTACAGATTTCCTGTAATGGTGAATGCAGATATTCTAAAACTGTGTCCAGCACCAGCTATGCACCACGCCAGTCCAGGTCCCCTGGGAAGCAGAATCAGAAGTACAGATTTACCGGGGGGCAGGAGGAAGGACAGCAGGAGGAGGCAGAGAGAGCCTCAGACTACGCTACAGGTCTGACACCTGTGATGGGAGACAGAGGAGGAAGGAGGCAACAGTGCAGCTCTGAGAAAACCTTGGCCAGGCCGAAGGGAAGGCCCAGAGCCAAGGCAGCCCATGAGAGGAATCCTGGGTCAAGCAGAACGGCCTGGCTCTAGAACTCCTGCCACACACTGTCAGCCTGCAGAGAGCACAGCCTGGGAGAAAACGCTGAGATGGATCCCCAAGTTGCAGCGGTACTTTGAGGCTGTCAGCTAACTGCACCCTTCAAAGCAGGCTCTCTATTAAAGACAGGGCTGAAGGACATGGTCCCACATAATCTGACTGCTAATTAACACCAAACAAATAATGACGATGACAAGCTTGAAGCAGATCTTAAAATTTAACTTCTAGTTCAAATAGCAAGAAAACCAGCAAGCCAAGAATGAGGTTATATCTGCTTGTGTATCAATTCCCTTAAAAGTGCTTCACGTATGTACACAAGGCTGAGTAAATCCTACTGGCTCCATGGAACACAATTTGAGTCAGAAATTCTGTGTAGCAGAAAAAGCAGCACAACAGTCATTAGACAATTAAAGCTTGAATTCCAGTTTGGCTGTTAACTCATGAAATAGGTCAAGTTCCTTA
The DNA here is from genome assembly GCA_004026885.1 of Lyroderma lyra. NCBI lineage: Eukaryota > Metazoa > Chordata > Mammalia > Chiroptera > Megadermatidae > Lyroderma > Lyroderma lyra. The sequence continues at coordinate 22,715 of PVJL010003948.1, forward strand.
ACTTTCTGGGGCCTGCTCTCTTCTTTGTAAATGTAAGGGGATGGGCTAAATGATATCTAAGATCCCACTAACGTTCACATTTGATGCACTACATTTACCACAGTACTTCTATTACTCATGCACTTTCAATCTACTCTATAGCTAGGCCAGAGGAAATTTAAAAAATGTGTATGTTCTGCTGCCAAATTGCTGGGATGCTAGAAGCACACATTAAGCAGCATTTGCAAATAACCCCGTGTGGGTGCCACCTGGTTGCCAGGGACAGGCCCTGCATGGCAGCTGTGACACTCCCTCTCTGCCTGACTTGGCACCAGTGGTAGGTCTGCAACTACTGGAGAAGTGACAGGACTTGACTTGCTGTCTGCGGCTTCTCAATACTCGTCGGGCTGTTTCCTGAACCTAAAACCACCTGGCAGATTCAAATAGGTAAGATGGAGGGCGAAATGAGCCACTTTCCAATAACAAGTTCGACTCACTGCTGCTAACCCAATCACACCGGCTCTCATCTTTTGCCCACAGATGACTATGTCAGAAAGTGACTGGGCATCCTCGTCTCATTTAGGGTGCTTTAGAGAAGAGAGGACGGTGGGATCGCATCATCCGCCCATTTAGCTTCTAAGAATCCAACCATGCAGGTTCAAGTGCGGGGAGAGAAAGATGTCAGCAGCGTGCAGCGCTTCACATACTCCACGAGGAAGCCCGGGGCGGCTCGGTCTGTCTCGTTTCCCACAGGCCCTCAGAGAGGGACGTGTCTTCCCAGTGAACGGAATTCTACTGGCTCAAGATATATAGTTTTCATTCACAGATCCTCAAATGAAAGCCAACATTTCATCTAGTGCTCAACTAGAGAAACCTACTAACCCAATAATGGAAGAAAAACTAGCAGAGCTCATCTCTTAAGAATAAACCTAAACAAAAGCAATCTTTTATCTCACAGACCCATTTTACTTTTTTTCAGCTTTACTGAGGTTGTAATGGACATATAAAATTCACATGGTGATATTAAAACTAAATTCTTAAGTAAGCTGTGACTCCATTGTATTCCAAGAAAAACTGAATTTAGGAAAGTGTCAGGAAGATAAAATTATTTTTTAAAAAAATCCTTAGCAGTGGACACTGGTCAGGAAGGTATGAAAAAGTACCTAGCCCTTGACAACATCCCATTTCCCCCAAACCTGATGGTGAGGGGATTTCAAAACCCTTTAGCCTCTGTACAGAGCCTCCGGCTTACCTGATCAAGGAAAAGACGTTAGGAGATGAGACTGTGAAAAAAGCGAAAAAAGCGAAAAAAGACGTCCGGACAAAGCAAGAAGGCAAAGAAAGCCCAGAGAGGGACGGGGAGGAAAAGAACACACCCAAACCCCAGATGGGGGGGTGGGGGTGGACTGAAAGCCACAGAGCACACAGACAGGGCTGCAGGTGGGCCCCCCCAGTTCCTGCGTCAAGGTGGTTGAGGAAACACACGACAACACCGTTACCTGCCCATCGGAGGGTTGTGCTGCATCAGGCCTCTTTCCAACCCATCCCGCGGGCCTGGCTAGCTGAGACTTACTTGTGTTGTCATCCTTACATGCACACTGGTGTGGAAGGACCATAATGAAGCAGGGAACTCTGGAATTTCAAATTCCAGAGTCGCTTGGCGCATAGGGGAATGCCTTTCACCAGAGGTTTGCGGCCAAGAAGTTCAGGAATGGATGTAATCAAAGTGTCAACTTACAGTTTTTAACATCCTTTGTCACGTTTGAAGATCTAAAACCACATAATCATATTAGAAAGCCTCACTACACAGCAATGTACAGTTTTACAGCCACATTCTTTTTTTTACAGTTGAAAAAACAGCTGCAGACAAGAGACCTGCTTAAAATCCACAGCTAAAAGAGCTGTCTCGTTAATACAAAATTCCTGACTCTTTCCACTAGAGCTCACCAGGCCAATTCTTCTCTCTGTTTGGACCCAAGAACAAAAAGCAATCTCATGATTTTGTTTTGGTTTTGCCTGCTGGGAAGTCAGAGTATTATTATTAACTGTTTGACATGATATCCTTGTGCTTTATGGTTATGACTATCACTTTAATTATATATTATCTTTCTGCCTTAAAAATCATCCTCCTATGAGTATTATTTCCATTCATCCATCATTTGATCAGATGCTAGAAATTTCCTAGCAACTGTCCAGACTGAGGCTAAGTGATTGGATGCCAGCCCACAGGAAACTGACCCCCACCCTCAAGCCTCTTAAACCAAATGCAAGCATACTGCATGTAAAATGGCATTCATAATGACAAACCATGAATGACACTTGATGTCATTTTGATCAGCTATCAAAAATACTCAGACAAGAGAAGAAAGAACCATATACAACTGGAGCAGGAATAAACCTTAGAAATCAAGCTCCTCAAATGTTAAAGATCTAATCCTGAACAGCTCTACTCTCGTAAGATCAGAAGGCTAATTAGTCATGAGTCAAGAATAGAATTCAAGTTACCTTGATTCACCTTTGAAAGTCGGCATACTAAACAATATCTCAGATTTTCTTAAAAACCTCCCTCTGAATAAGAAAGAAAAAAACTCCAAAATAAGAATTCTTATTGTTCCAAATATAACATCATCAACCTTCAAAATGCATGCATGCATGTGTGAAAAAACATGCATTTGCACTGACGATCATCTAGAGTTTCTAAGATGCAATTCCTTTCCAGAGGTGCTTGTTATCTGAGATGTGCACTGCAGAAGGGGACAAAGATATTACAGACTACAAATCAAAAGAGCTCGTGAAAATATATTTATTGAAAGCCAGGGATATATGAGGGCTGTCTGGAAAAACTCCAGCCATAAATGCCTTCACTGTTCACATTACGTAGCTGGATACTTTCTGTACAGCGTTCCTCTATATGAAACATAAACACCAAGATACGTCAGTCAATTAGTAAACATTCTGCTGAAAGATCTGACTTGGTCCTTTAAAATTTTACAATTTAGCCAGCTAGTCTATTTTTTTTAATGTTGAATCTTTTGTGATCCTTGCCATTTGCCACCTTGCACAGAATATTTCAGGCTATAGTAAAGAATCAGTTCTCTTTTCCAACTGAACTAAAAAGACAGCCTGTTTGCTTTGAAAAATGGCTACCACCTGCTATTAATCTGAAACTGAAAACAAGCAGTGTAATGACATTTAGCAAGTTAACACCCCCTCTACCACTTTCCTGAAAGAAGAGCACAGGTGACATTTCGTAATCTTCTCAAAAATTAAAAAAAAAAAAAAAAAAAAAAAAAAAACAGTTGTAAGGAATAGGTTTATATTTTACTACTAATAAACTGCAAGTGACATAAGAGATTATTAAAACCAGACACTGTGTCCCTGCAGAGTGACAAGCCTGGTTTAAGTAGTGAAGGAAATCCCTCCCAAGCTCCCAATCTTTTTCCTTTATTCTTTTTGTCTGGTGTCAGATGAATACAAGCAGTAATGATGGCATGATCAAGGAAGAGCTGACAACGGGCTGAATATTTGTAAAAAGGCTGCTTAGCTGATCTTTGCAACAAGCTATCTTTTGTCCTACTAGAGCTTTCTGTCACCTGGTAGCGTGCATCCTCAAGAGATGAAATGCAACATAAAACTGTTAATGGATCTATTCTCCAAATAGTTCATGTAACACTTGGGAGAACTTTTCCGATTTCATTGGTAGAATGACCTGCCACCAACTAACTTAGCTTGAAGCATGCAGCCATGGTCTAAGCAAACTACACAATTCAAGGTAGTCCAGAAATGACTTGGGCATTCGGAATGTGTTTCTTCCTGCCCAGAAGAAATAAACCAAACCCTACACACATGCTAACATGTTACATTAAATGATAAAAATAATTTACCCATCTGAAGAACAAAATAAACATATTTACTTATTCAACAAGCACTCAATAAAACCTATTTTATGAAGATCCTCTGACACAGTGTTAAAATGTGGTAGAATATAATAAATAACTAACCAACTGCATCTCATCTGATGACCATAAACCACAGTCCTAAAACTCCAGTTTGCATATAAAGATACAAAATTAGCAATATAATCCATTCCTGCTTACAAATGCTGTGTTTTCCAGGAACTTATGAACTAGGGTGGAAGGCGGTGCACAGGATGTATAAAAGACCATAACAGAGGATGGTATGCGACAAGGACAGTGAGTGCTGCAAGGAAAAGAAAAGATCTCATCAGTTGGACTGTAACTTGAAAGCTGGATGAGTGGGATTTAGACGAGCAGAGAGAGCGTCAGAGGCCACTGTAAGAAAGGCGACGACAGACAGAGGTACAGCGGAGAGAAGAGGGAGGCGACACGCTTGTGGAGCGAATTCCCTGAAGAGGGAATTCGGTAAGAGCGCCAGAAGTGGGAACGAGGCCGCGGGGAGACCCACGTGGCCGGGCGGGAAGGAGGTGGCGGGGTGACCCGCGCGGAAGGGCGGGAACGAGGCGGTGGGGAGACCCGCGCGGCTAGGCGGTCATCCTGCAGAGCCTGGGGGAACCCACTACAGGCTTTTGAGGGCAATAAAAACAGTACCTTCGGAGGATTAACCTTGGTGGATAGGTTGGGTTGGACAGAGAGGAGAATGCCAGTAGGGGAACCTCTTAGGGGGCTACTGCAAGGATCCAGGTGTGTGGCAGCAGGGCTACACATGCTGAATGCCAGCTACATTCCCACAAGCACTTTCTAAATATCATCCAAGTCAACGTATGAGCTCTAGGGAGAGGACAATGAACTGCAAACGTAAAGAACAAACCATGCTCCAAAACACAGGGGAGGCATGCAAGAATGGAGACAATGCATAATGCGAGCCACGCATGGGAAATCTCCAGAAATAACCACTGAAGTCACGTACTTCAAAGACAGGCCACCAATGCATTTAAGATGTGAAGCATCCTATTCTAAAATAAAATGGTCTAAAGAGGAAAGTATCTTTAATGAAAGAGGAGGAAATGTGGGATAAATCATGAGGTATAAGGAAAATTTTTTTCAGAGTCATAACGGATACCATTATATTAGTTTCAGGTATACAACAAAATGATCCAATACTTGCATATATTGTAAAATGACCACCACAATAAATCTAGTTAACTCCTGTCACCACACATAGTTAACAAATTTTTCTTCTTGTGAGAACTTTAAAGATCTACTTTCTCAGCAATTTTCAAATACGCAATACAGTATCATTAACTAGTCACCATAGTAATTATTTTCTTTAACCACCAGTATCTGTCTATGGTTGAAAAGCTGGTGTTTATGTGAATTATGTTGCCACAAGGAAAATACAACTGGAGGCTTTCACTACATCCAGCTCAATGCAAGTACCAATGTCCTTCCATCAAAAAGTTCATATATGCTACAGTCCAATAGGAAATTTTAAGTCCTTTATCCTAAACAAAAGGCTACTATATAAAAACCTCCAGGAAGTTCCCTGGTGGTGTAGTGGCTAAGGCTTCGGCGCTTTCAACGCTGCGACCTGGGTTCGATTCCTGGCCAGGGAACTAGCCCCAAAATAAATTAATTAATTAATTAATTTAAGTAAGTAGGTAAGTAAATAAATAAATAAATACCTCCACCTTAGAAAAATCATGGTGGCTTAGATATAAATTTGTTAATATCCTAATTTTAATATCTGTTCAGATATTTCATTGAAATGCTCTTTGGTATGCCATCTTTAAAACATGAATCAAGGAAGCTCGTAATCTCTTACGCCTGTGATTAAACTAGCTTTCTGATTTTAAAGCATCCTTTAACATCTAAGGACTTTGGTTTCTCAGGTATGGTCAAAAAGTTAAAACTCTAGACTATGTTCTAAAGAGGAGATCAACCTTTCCAACAGACAGCTAAGATGCCCCAAGAAGTAGGTCAGAAACATAAACCCTGCCCATGAATGCTGGATCCAGGCCCCATCATGACCAGGCTGAACATGTGTAGAGAATTATGTCAGGAAAATCTGCAGAGGGACACCCCAGAAGGCTAAGGCCAAGTGGCCAGTAGCACAGGGAAGGGCAGAAAGTTTTTCAAGTTAGCCTGAAAGATCACTGAGAAGGATGTGACATCATTGTGACCTCCTTAAAAGCAACTACAGAGTGAGATCATGCTGGTGAGCAGCAATCTAGCCCAAATTGGTGTTTCTGAACAATGTAATTTGAAGATTATTTGGTTGAAAATCAGGGTTATAAAGAGCAAAAAAGTTCTCTAACTTCTGATTGGTCTAGGATATAGCATCCAACCAAGGAAAGGGCTGTGCATGTCAGTTTACTTGAACAGTGATCTCTACTAATATCTCAAATATCCAGAAATGTTACAACCTCAGTGATCCGGGACTCAGCATCCAATGTGTGCATCGAAGTGCTCCTGACCTTATGTGAGTAATCAACAGGAAATATACTTTCCCACAGCATGAGAAAAACAATTATTAAACTTAAAAAGTACAATCTGGTTTATTTGTTGTGATAGGTCCTAAAGTGACCTATAATCAGATTACTTAAATACATCAATTTAGAAACAACAAGAAGAAAAGCTGCACTGACGAAGATAAAATAGAGAAAAGAAAGATAAATTCAACAAGACACCCTAAAGTCCTATCCTTCCCTCAAGCTTTGGGGCATCCCTTGGGAGAGGGTGACAAGGACAGCTAAGATGAGGTCGGACTTCAGGTAAGAACAGAGGTGAAGTGATGGAGAGTCTCAACATAGGGTCCGGGAAAGGGCAATTGTGACAAAACTTTGAAGAGATCCAACAACCTCAGAGGGCAGAAGCACGGACCAGGAAGCCTAAGAAAGTGCTAGAACTGGCATGCTGAGGGCAGCTCTCTTCCTCTTTGCTTTGATGTTCCCTTTTGGAATCTTTGCCTTATTCTTTCCCTCTTATCCATCTTCCCACTTATCACAAATTCCATTCTTCTCGTCTCTCATTTTTTCTTCGATTGTTTCTTCCTCCTCATTTTTTTTTTACTTCTTTGCTTTCTGTTCTTGTCCTTAGTAAGCTAAAATGTCTGCGATACCTTTAAAGGGTTTTTCTGCTGTTTTGAAGTACAAAAAAATAGCAGTCAAGTTGCATATTTCCTAATTTCCACTCTAAAAAGCCCTAAGCATTCGTGCCACCTCCACTACCCTACTTGTACTTGTGGTCTGATCTCTTTTTTCCCCTTCAGATAATTAGTACCTTAAAGAAAACAAATCCCCATTTCTGATTTAGCAAAAAGATTCTTAGTTCTCTTAATCAATGCCAGTCTCTGGTTCATGCCAATCATTTAATTGTTGCCCTAAGTTTTCATTTTGTAAACATGGGGAACAAAGGGTATTAAGGACACAGTATAAAACTAATATAAAATTGTGATGCTTTATGGAGATGTAAAAAATGGACTTTTCTCCAGAAAGCAAAATGCTTTCCCTCTGGTATGTCAAAGTTAGCACTGTTATGCTCGAATCTCATACTACAGCATTAACATACAGTAGAATCTCCGGTAACCGGCACCCATGGGGATTGGTAGATGCCAGATTAACGTAAGTAGATTCTCAGTTAAATGGCATCCATACTGGATAAATGTAGTATTATTTCTTTTATTTTCCTGGTTGCTTGAGAGTTCCAGTTAACAGAGAGTCTACTGTACACGGATGATAGCCCTGTGAATGTTTGAACCTTCTCCTAAACGTAGTTGTCTAAGTATCTCTTGTTTACAGATTAAAATTTTTCTAATTATTTCCCTATGATCTAGTTAAGCAATAATTATTATTCCTGAATTTCAAATACTTGTAACTTTTAAATCCATTATCTCTTCTTCCAATATTTATCCTAATCAGTTTATTATTGTCAGTGCCTACATTAAAGTGCTCTTCCAAAGAATTAAAAATAATAACTACATCACTCAGTAGGAAAAGACATAAACTGCTCTAAGTGAAACTGTTGAGAAGCCTTTTTCTACCTAAATACATTGTTTTCTATCATCATTCTTTATTTTTCTAGAATAAAAACAACATGGTAATAAATTAGTGACAATAAAATCTAAGTATATAATTTATTTTGAGTGCATTCAAATGTTACAGGCTACATCCAAGTTTATGATTACTGTTGTTTACAAAAACAGTAATATAAATATATGTAACTGTAGAACTTTGCACTTGGTTGGCTAGTTTATTATTCTGAATCTGGACAGAATCTAAAACTGTTCTGTACAATCCACAGAGAAGATTAACCAATAGACCTTCCTTCTACCAGAGCTAGTCTCCATCTTTAAACTAAATCCCTCCTCCTGAAATTGAATCCTTTAAAAAAAAAAAATTAATCCCATACTCAGATGTAGCTAGAAAAGAGCCCGTCACATTCCTCCGTATCATCCTTCTACACGTACTAGGAGAAGGTAATCCCTCAACCTGCTCCTCTTTTAACTAAGTATCTGCATTACACAGCAAAATACTTCAACCAACTTTTCAACTGCAATGTGGAGCTCTTCTATGTTATTCCAACTTTACATTTATCTCAGTTCATTTAAATTCTATGAACCTTAGTTTCTTCACCTAAACCTTGGAGCTAATAATACGTGTTCAGTTACTTTCCTTTTTAGAATTATATACTTAAAGGCATTTTTAAGAGGCAAAAACAATATCGTATTCCAAGTAGGTATACGACCAAACAAAAGGGAAAAGAGGATCAGAATGCAGTAAAACTACAAGAACAACACAGTTAGGATTTAAGTCAAGCTCTGTCTATATTCCCTGTAGTAACTAAAGCTAATTCACTCTTTGATAATCTCCATTTTTTATTCTAATAAAGACTGGCTTATGGATTCAATAACAACATCTTACCAACTACTATATTCAAAAAGGTCTACTGCATTTAAAAATCTTGAGTTGGCTGCTGACAGGGGCCAGGGGTTGGTGAGCACAGTTAGGCAGACAAGAACACTGGATCTCAAATACAACATTTACTAGCTTGAGGATCTTGGAAAAATTACATGGGCCAGCTAAGCCTTAGAAGCCCTATGACGGAAGTGAAGATAACAGGACCCTCTACAAGTGGGTGCTATGGGGATTAAATAAGAAATTTTATGTAAAGCTCTGGCACAGTGTAAGCCACTTTTGGGGAGCATTTAGATTCAATCAGGACTAGTAAATGATACCTTTAAGACACAATGTGAACAGGTCAACTGTAACTGAAAGACTAAAAAAGGGGTGGGGGAGAAGGTGAAGGGCAGTAAGGATCCCACATTTCCAGGTATAAAACAAGTAAGTCATGGGGGTGTAATGTAAGCATGAAGAATGCAGGCAATAACGCTATGACAACCGTGGTATAGTGTCAGAGGTTGTTGGACTTATCATGGTGATCACGTCCTTAGGTATATAAATGCTGAACAACTATGGTGTATACCTGAAACTGATACGATGTTGCATATTAGCTGTATTTTTTAATACAAATCTTTTCTAAAAGATACAATGTGAAAAACAAAAGATACGTACTTTACACATCAAGTTACAATAAAATATCTAAATACAAAGTCTTGGCCAATCTTCTGATAAAAGATGAATCCTTCCGTTGCAGTATAGCTCAGCTAAATTCCCTATAATCTTCATAATGGATAATCTATAAATTTCAACTGGTTTCCTTAAAAGGTAAGTGAGAACCCAAATACCCTCATAGAGCAGTAAGAGTGCAAGATCCTTCTAGATTCCCCTAATCCTTCCCAAGTTCTCTTACCCATACCCACACCTAATTCAACTGCAAGTCTTCTGTAAGTCACCTTTATGAGTCTTTCCAAAGCACTCACCTTATTTTTCATACAAATAGCCACAGATGACATGACCTTTAATTAATTTATACAGTAACAAAACAACAGACTAAACAGGTTTGCAAACAAACACAACTGACTGGTAAGCCTCTGACCTAACTGTTTAGGTAAGAAATGCACAGGAACGCCAGAAGGTCTCCTAGTGATGAGCACCACTGAGCCATGGACCTCACAGAGCCTTCGTGAGGGGGCGGGAGTTGTTTAAGGTACTTAATGGAGTCTGTGGAGGTCCCATAGGGTTGTGCTGTATCTGCATCACAACCGCCACCTCCTTTGCTCTCACTCTAATCGCATATACTTACTTGGGTCTGTTCTTGGACGATCCTACATAAATTGCTTACCCTTCCTTGGCCAAATCCTATCAAATCATATCCTAACATTAGGTGGCCTAACGCTGTCCCAACTTTCAAGTTGGCCAAATCCAGCCACGTGTTTTCAAGGTCAGTCTGCAGTAATTCTAGCCTGCAGGAGGCAGACACAAGGACAAATCTAAGAATATTAAAGTCAAGGCACGTTACTGTTTGGCTCGCTTTATTCCCACACCTCTATGAACAAAAAATGAGAGCATTCTGTGCATACTCAACTCTGTGTGGCCGATGGGTACATTACTGAATAAACAAAGACGCCTTGTTCAGCGATGACAAATTGTGTTCTACGCCACCTGAGGGCCAAACCTTGCCTACAATCTATTTTGTAAATAAAGTTTTATTGGAACTCAGCTCCACCTATCATTTATATATTGTTCATGGCTGTGTTCACACTACAATGACAGAGTTAAGTTGTTGCAAGAGAAACTGTATGGTCTGCAAAGCCTAAGATATTTACCACCTGGCCCTTTACAGAAAAGGCTTGCCGACCTCCACTCTTAACAGAAATTGTGGTGCCTTAGCCAAAAGACCTAGAAATCCTAGTCCTCCCCACAACTGCGGAAGAAAATGAATGGCTCTACAAAGATGCTTATCTGACACACAAGTCTTGCCCTCTAAAAAAAGAGAAACTCATGACTTAAATACAGTACTAGGTCTTCTGAATGACCAAACACACAACGAAGATCATTAACATGTTCTTATAACCTATTACTCTCGTGAAATGTAAGAAATACGAGGCACAGAGAAAACATGGTTTTCTAACTTGTGTTCTATTTGTGTGTTTATTTACTTGTTTGTTGTCCTGAGGAAAAGAAGCCGGCATAGGACAGGGATGGAACGCTCTGGTATGTTTCAGAGGCACGCTGTTTGGTGCTCAGGGGCTGCCTGAAGTACAGCCCATCCAACACAACTTCACATGACTGGCACTTCAATTAGAATCACAGGCTTGCTGGGGCCCAAAATAGGAATATAATCCTGGTTCACTTCATTGTTATACCAGTTTAAGCATCAATATTATTTAAATCTTCTCAGCTTTAAAAAAAAAAAAAAAAGCTATTCACAGATTACCTTTAAAAAAAAAAATCTGACCCTATGGTTTACCACAAAAACAGCTTTTCAAATCAAACATCTCAGTAGAGCTCAGCTACTTTGTTGAATATTTATAAGAAAGATAATTCTAAACATTTCTCTTCTGCTCACTTACCCACACTTGTTTGCTGGGTAAGAATACAGAGACAGGCACTGTTTGGGCAAAAATGTCCACAGCAAGTCACATCCACTTCTGGGACCCCTCGGACAGAGGTTGTGTCCCAGTCATTAGTCACAGATTCACATGATAAATCAACACCACCAGGGAAGCAAAAACCATGGAAAGTCATTAAATGTGGAACAAGAAAAGGGAAACAGTCATATATGTAACCTGAATAATACTTTAGCTTTGGGAGCATTACATTTGAGTAGATGACTCCAAATTTCAAAAGATTTGAGGGTCTATATATACACAAGCAGAAAGTTAAACTACTCATAATGATACTCTAATTCTGTAAAATTCTTCTCTAGCAAAGAGTTTAAACCAAGCATATATTCCTGAAATATACCTATACCACGACTTTCCTCCAGGACCTGAAGTTTCATTTAAGAAATGTAATAAAAGCAAGTAAATTCCAAGTACTAGGACAAATTTCAGTACTCACCCCTGTAACAGTTCTTTTCCAAAGCAATAAGATCAATAATCTACAAATCTGTACACATCAGGCTCATCCTAGAGGTAAATAGCAAATAAACTCAGTAATTTCTTGAAAGTGGTGTCAAAAATCTTAATTTATAGAGAAAATGAATTTAAGAAAAGCTTGAGTCTTTACTAAACAAACTAGAAAAATAAGACACATACAAACAAACAAACAAAAAGAACATTAAAAAGACTTATATAAACCATTTTCCAAAGACTAAATTCAAAGGGAATTGCTTGGAATTCCAAATGTATTCATAAATTGTCCTAAAGGGGACTACTTCTCACCATGTCTCAGAGGTTGATGACACTGGGTTTGTGAGAGATCTAATTTCCCTACAGGACATACAACTTCCATAGACACAGAATTTTATAATTTCAGCGGACCTGAGAAATCTTTCATTTCAAGCCCCATCGCTGTTCAGAGGAGGAAACAAAGGCTCAGCAAGAATCCACGCCTATCAAGGACCCACAGCTAGGAGAGGGCGCACAGAAAGGGCGAGTCAGGGCTGCCCGGCTTGCGCCTCTTCTTGACGTGCATTAACTGAGCTAGACTTGGGATCCGCTTCCTCGAGCCCACTAAGAGATCGCAGAGGGGAAGAGAAAACACCTGCCAAACTTGACAGGCAAGAGTCAGGACAGTGGAAAAGAAGGCAATGGCCGAGGGGGTGTTTGGGGCGGCCCGGAAGCTGAGACGGTGAAGCACCGGCCTGTGCCTGAAAGCGGAGACACAGGGCAGACATGGCACAGGCGCTGTGCCTTTAAGAAGGGAGACAGGGTAGACCAAGTCTTTCCCAACTCCAACACGTGCTTGCAGGCATTAGATGTGACTTCTCCCGAGCACAACTACTAACTAAACTCCTCTGCTTATTAATCATCAGAATTCAGTTCACCTCCTCCAATGCCCAAAAGGCAAAGGAAAGGCCATACACGGAGTTTTAGAAAACTGCCAGCTCCCCACTGCAGTGCCTCTAGCTGACGGGAGTCCACACAGGTCCACACCCCCTGCTCTGCTTACTTGTTCAAAGTGGTCTCAATACTACAGTCCTGCTTCTCTTCCTCCCAGTATTAAAAATAAAAAGAAAAAACCCCACCTTACTAACAGGCACTAGTGACATATTTGAATTTTAATCAAATGTCCATTATGGCTTTAACGGCATAAGCCATAGTTTTCACTTGAGCATGAAATTATTCTGATTGAGTTCACCATCCAATGAAGTGGCTTGACCCACTTTTAGGGAGTTTTATTCACTTTCAGGGCTTTAGCCACAGTTGGGACTTTGAGCTTTATCACAGGTCCGCTTATAAACAGTCACCCTCTATTTTAAATAGAGGCAAACTACCAACACAGCAACTACTTCTTAATTTTGTAAGTCCTATCTCTTGGCCAACAATGCGGAAACATAGTTCCGAACAGTCTTGCTTCTTTAAATCTCCCCCAAACATGACTTTGGGGAGTGTCACTGGATAAACGTGCTAAGGTTTACGCAAAATTTACTGTAAACCTTCATGTGAAAACTTATTTATTCCCACACAGAGCAGAATCTAAAAATGGTCAAGAAGGAAAATCAGAAGGAAAGTGCCGCTCAGGACATAAATTCAAGATCTCAGAATGATGTCTTGTTCAAACGAGAACACATGTACCTTTCACACCTGTCAGAACCGACACTGCATAACAATATCATTGCAGACATTCAAAGTTCTAATGCATCAGGAGTCATCTAATAAATGTGTTGTTTAGTTACCAAAATTTTTTCATTAATAATCACTTTCAAAAGTTCAGTTGATGTTTTAGTTGATGTTAAATGTCTACGTGTTTCAACATAGTTGGAGAGACCATGGCTGCCCATTTAGATAGATACATGTGTGAATGGACACGCTTGCTTTTCCATATGGGCAGAATAATTAAGATTAGACAGATGGAAATAAATATGTAAAATATTCAGAAAGAAGAAAAAAATTTCTCATTATTCCATTTAATGCAAAGGCCAAACTTCTGGCAAGTGCAATCGGCTAGAATATAGTACTGACCTCAGGTAAGATTTCGTTTTTTTTAATTCTTAGCAACAGGGATGTCAGGGTCTGTAAACCTAGTTGGACACAAGGATCTGGTGTTTTCAGATCCTTGTCCATAAAACTCTATAAAATAAGACGAGAATGAGAACTCAAGTTCTGTATCCAAATAAACACACTTTCTCAAATACACCTTGTCAACAAAAATTAGACCCACTTGGCAACCAGAAACCTGTTCGGCCTTTAGTCCTTGAAAATTTTTATTTAAATGCTTTTGCCACCCAATGATAAAAAAGATATGGATACAGAAAAAGTTCAATTTGACTTAAGGAGCAGAAATAATTAAGCACAAAAATAGATAGATGAATTATTTAAATATTTATTAGTTTTATGAAGTAAATGAATGGGTATTAGACTTATGAAGAATGCTGCAATCCTTTGCAGACAACACTGATAAACTGTGTAAATTCATCAGAACCGTAAAAATAACATTTGGCTTACACACCTTGGAGTAGACATTCCATATAACTGGAAGAAAAAAATGGGACTTTGACTTTAATTGAAGAAAGATGGTGGCAAAAGCAGTTTAGTAAGATCAAAGATACGGGTAAGATTGTGACAATGATAAGACTGGGGAAAGAGGCCTAGTTTCAGTGAAATATGGAAATTTTGATGACTGAAAACAATCAGACAGTAAGCCTAGGTCTCACATTACCTAACAATGGTTTCACACAATCTCATGAATCATGGTATTAAGTACAAAGCAGAGTATTCAAAAATAGCTCAACCATTTTTAATTCATAAACGTCAATGTCTCACAATTATTTAAGTGTAATTCATTGTTCCTGGTTTTAAATATATGCAGTGATTGGTCTCTCTTCACCTCACCGCAGCAATCCTCTAAAGACAACAAACAACTGAGAGTTCATCGTTTTAAAGGTACATAGTAAGGAACTGAAATTCTTTTTAAACATTATTTCTAAAAAGTAATAAAATCCAAGCAAGTGTGGAATATTCAAAATTCATATGACAGCCACGTTCAAATTGTGGAGTGGATATTTTTAAAGGGGGATCTTCAAAGGACTCCCAACTTGGTTTAAACAGAAACAAGTAATATTTCAACACAAATACATCCCTTTGAGATGTCTATCTTTGGGATATGCACTGTGAAGCATACAGAATACTAAATTTCCAGCTCTCTCACTTTCTTAACACACACGCACATACACACGCACACACACATGCAGCATGCAGTAATATTCAGCCATCTGAGTGCCACGTGCCTTGAGAAAGATCTAAGGCCGCAATAAATTAAACTAGATCACATTTCTTTAGCATCCAGAACTGAAAAGAACTGCTGAACGCACATGGTGAACCTGTACGCCTTTGATCTCCATTGTAACAAAAAAGCAAGATGACATGCTTAAATGAAAAATCATTTATAATGGATGAAAGAAGGGCTATTCTTTGTTGGAATTTATCTGTTTGGAAAGGAAAATGGAGAGAAGTTTCCGGGAGAAAAATAAATTCTCAAAACACAAAACGATCCCTGTGAGATAAAAATACCAATTATGGAGTAAAGAGGGGAATAGAGTAGAAAGGATACAGAACGAATCATTTTGGTCCCCGTTAGAAAGGGGTGACATTCTGAAAAAGAGGTGAGAGACAATTTCTCCTTTAAGTAAGACTAGTTTTAAAAGAACCTAATTATGCTGCAAAGCTGCAAGTCCAAACCACAGTGCATCATGGATTAACCCTACACTACTGTGATTCTGGAACTCATTTCCCAATGACTAAATTTCATTACTGCTTTTCAGCAACTATTTACTACTTTATAAAATATAAATACTGGGAGTAATAAATTTATCTGGCTGCTACTTTTAAACATTAAAATTAAACTTAATTAAATGTATTACTCACAGGCAACATGCAGCCCTAGCTACACCCTCAGCATAGTAATGTGGAGTTTTTACTGAGTTTGTGCCGTTTCTAGGTATTTTTGAAAAGATTTGTGTCTGACACCCTTCACCAATGGCATAGCCTACCAGCACCCGGCCACATTAATGAGCCATTTCAATATCAATACTCTTTTTTTCTCCGTGTGCGTGTGTTTTAATCAAAGAATAGAACCAACCAAGACCAAAGGTTTGGTCAGTTGAATCATGACTTCTTTTTTAAGAATCGGTGTATAAAAAGTAGAACAGACATTCTAGAGTAGAACTTTAAACCTGGAGTCAGCTGTAGTTGATTCTAGTGCTGTGACCCTGAAGAAGTCATTTGGTTATTTAATATTTGCGCAGACTCAGACCACACGTTCCTCAGACATTTACCGCATGCTCATGACATGCAGACGTGACACGAGGTGCTGGAGAAACAGAGCCCGCCATCCACGGTGGGGAGTGGGGCAGGAACAGAGAGGAAAGATAACAGACTTTCGAGTGGATGGAGAATGTTAACAAAAGTAAGGCCCAAAGATGGGGCTTGAGAAAGAGTGAGGCAGAAAAGATGCAGACAGATATTCAGAAGCTAAGGAAGGCATGAGAGCTCGGAGGCACGGCAGTAAGAAAGGGCCCGGTGGGTTCGGGCGGTGCAGTCCGAAGCTGCCCTTAGAAATGAGGCCGAGATGCGGCAGCAGAAGCCAGCCTGGGCGGACTAAGAAGACGGGCCCAGGGCAGCACACTGCAGACCGCATGAGGGGAACACCCCAGGGTGTCATCTGTGATAAACCTCTCCAGCAGTTACGTGGAACACTGAGGCAGCAAGCAGACGAGATGCGGTGTGTCGGAAGGAATACAGGCTAGATGCCATGAAGGCCGGAACAGTCGGGGGCAGGAGGTGTGCATTCCAGGGCTACAGGAAGTGAACTCGGCCGAGAGTGGCAACGGTGAGGGGGTGGCAAGGAGGCCAGCAGGATTTCTGATGTGGGCGGTGGTCTCACTTACTGAGAAGGAGGACGCCAGTTTCTGACAAAGGTGGCAGGAGGGAAGAGAAGGTTGGTTAACTGTTACAGGTTGGAAAATATACTCTCAGACGACAGATTCTGGGGCTGCTGGTTTACAGCCAAAGGCTAGAGCCATGTGTGTAGACGAGACTGTATATGAAGAGTACAGGGGCTGAAAAGGAAGTATTCGCAGGACTCTGTCACACGCGAAGGAGATGTCTGCGAACGTGTTCTGTACACTGCACCTGTGACACACAGGTACTTCTGCTTTAATGAAGTATTAGTGCTCATTTTGCTGGACAATAATCTCCACTGATTTCTTTTCAAGAGCAGCTCTACATTTGACAGGATACGGATTCAATGATGAGGACCCAAAGAATGCTGGAACTTTAGGGAGCACAGCTTACTGACACTATCTTCACACAGATGACAAATAAGCCCATGGCCCCTAGATGAGAGCCACATACAGTTAAGAGCCCACTTACAACCAAGCCTATGAAGCAGATGTTAGCCTATTCCCCAAAATGTAGTGTTAATAGTAGTTTTATAAAAACTCATGGACACAGTAAGTAGTTTAGCAGTTACCTAAGGGTGAGGAGTCAAATATATGGGGTGATGGAAAGAGCACTGCCTCTGGGTGGTGAACCACAATGCAATACAGAGACGATGCACTGCACAAGTGCACACCTGGAACCTATATAATTTTTACTACTCAGTATCACCCAAATAAAGTTAATAATAAAAAATTAAGTTAAAAAAACAGTAGTTTCATAGAAAGTCTTAAGTTTTTTGCAAGCTGCTGGTACGTCTGGCCCCTTCCTCTGCTGCCCTCATTCACCACAGTGAAGCAAAATGGGTCACGTCCTTGGCTTTGAATACACATGCCGAGGTCTGCAACCTTCCTATTCATGTCTAACCCCTCACCCGCCATCAAACTGTTCTGTTCCTAACTCAGGTAGGTAGCTAGAAAACAATCCACACATATCTGCAGGCGCAGATTTGGTAAAAAACTTCACGCCCTCCAAGTTCACAACACTGAACCTTGCCCAGACCAGTTACAACAGTGTAAGAGCTGTTGCCAAGAGACATGGAAGCAATTGGTTTAAGACAGCTTGAATTTCTAAAACAGGCATTATTTTTCAAAAAATGAAAGACCCTTAAAATAGAGCTATCACTCACATATCTATTAAACTGTTTAACATGGACAATCAATCCTTACTTCAAGGCTATGCTTGGAACTGGATGTCCGTTCCTACTGCCAGAAAGTCAGAACAGATTTCAGGAGTGCTGGGGGAGCTCAGCTTCACCTAAGACTCTAAAGTGTGCTTCAGCCAGAACACGCACACGTACACACACACACACACACACACACACACACACCAAAACAAAAACACAATGTGATAGAAAACACATCTGTCACACAACTTTAAGACTTCTCTCTCACATTTTCAAAGGTCTCATCTTCCCCAAGAAGTATCTAATATACCTCTAAAGTCAAGGATGCCCACATCCTGAAGGATCCTCCAACAGATCCAGGCATTCATGTAACAAATATGTTGATGATACTGTTAGGGGCCCCTGAGGCAACCAACCCAGCCTCTTTCTCTTCTAGCAGAGCAGACCCCGCCTCAGGTCCCAAAAAAGACCTCTATTCCGGCCAAGGGCCAGCTGGGGTCTTCGGCTTGAGGCTGACGAGGGAATCCTGCTCAGGGAGCAGGGCGGGCCAGGTGAGAAGGAGGCCCCGTAACCTGAAGAAATGAAATCGCTCGGGGGTAGAGGGTACGACCTAGAAAAGGCCAGGAGACCCGCATGAGAGCAGACACGGGGTCAGACGTGTCAGGAAGGGGTCATTAAGTCAGGTAATGAAGGCACCTGGCCTCAGTCACCGAGGGTCACCTCAGTTCCCCACTCTAAAAACTGAAGACTCTGCTTTCACACAGAAGAATGTGGAATCTCAGTAAATTCTGTAATTTCCTTCCCTTCCACTTAAATTCCTTCAAATCATCCTTCTTTGGAGGAGGGGTTCCCCTTGCCTTTCCAAACACCCTCATTTCTACCCATGAACGTATTCCCTCCCCAAGTCATCTATCAATGTATTACCACTCCTGTCTTGTCGTCTGGTCCCTCCCTGTGCCACTGGTTTCTTTCCCTCAACTCTCAAACACATTCATGTCTTTAAAGGAAACCTCCTGAAACGCCGCTTCTTCAAAGGACATACGTTTGTCTTTCCAAGATTCAAATCTTGAGCAAAGAGTTGCTGCCTCGACTCTCTGCTGCTCCCCCTTGTTTAACCACCGAAAACCTGGGTTCTCGTTCCAATGGTTTGGTTATGCACACTGTGTAAGGAAGCTCCGGATCAGAAACTGCCCGACTCAGCGGCCTCTCTTCGCTGCTCAGCCCTGGCAACAGCACCCGACAGACGTCCCCGCTCCCTGAAACACTCCCGCTGGCGGCCTGACGCGACCCCCTCTCCTCGCCCCGCTGAGGGCTCCTGTGTCATCTCCTACACAAGTCTTCCTCCGCTGGCCACGGCACGGTGGGATGGGCCAGGGTTCTGCCTTTGTCCCACTCTGTCTTCTCCCCACATGTATTCCCTGGAGAGTTCGCCCATTCCTAGATCTTCATCTTTTTGAGAATGATCCCAGAACTCTGTCCATCCTTGGCTGCCCCCTGCCCCCAATTCCAGACCCATGTTTCTAATTTATTGAATAGACAGAAACACACGTATGTCTCCGAGGCACTTCACAGAGAGCAATCTGGAGCATAACTTGTTGTTAACCCATCCAAAGCTGCTACCATCCTGCTAGTCACTGAGCTTGAGACTGCAGGACTTTCACTCCTTGGCTTAGGCCACGGCCAGGTCCACGGCAGGCCCAGTGGGGCAGTAGCAAACAGAACACAGCAATGGGCACCGGAAGGCTTTCTTCTCTTGGCATCTGGCAGACACACTTGCGGGCTGAGAGGGAGCCCTCCACAGCTTCACGTAAACGAGTCAGAGAGTCTGATTCCAATGCCCCTGACATGGCCGGTGATTTCTTTCAGGGTGGCCATAACAACCACAGAACTTGCGGTGTGCTCTGCGAGGAACTCACGGGGCGAGAGGAAGCCTCATCCAGTGGCTGGGGTCCTTAATTAATTACATCCCCGTAGAACTGCTCACGTGCTGGTTCAGCAATAAACCACGGTTTACTGAACTGCAATCTCCCACTGAAATGTGATTCCCACCCGTCTTCACAGCTGGAGCAGTCCTTATGGGGCGGCCCAGCTGGCTTCTTCCTGACACCCCACCTCTCACCTTACTCTCTAACCTCCGTGACGTCTGCCACACAGAACCTCCACCTGTGATCCAACAAATGATCCCCTAATGCAAACAGCTTCCCACTTGCTGGGCAGGCAGCACCACGCCCTAACACGCGGCACGCTTCATTCTCCCCTCCTTTAATCGGGCCTCAGTGTGGCCACAGAGGTGGCAGCTGGGCTGCTCTCTGCTTTCCAAGCCTATCAGCCATCGTTAGCCCTCCATTACCCAGCATTCTAGGTTCCAACTGCATTCATTCAGTCACCACCCTGAAATCGGACCGGTGTTCCCCCACCTCTATGCCTCTATGTTCTGGCTGTTTTCTCATTCTGGATGCCAAACACCTACACATCCCCATATCCCTCCCTTTTTAAGATTCCAGTTCAGATACTCACTCTCTCCTAAGGTGTACGGCAGGTTCTCTCCTCAGGCCACCCCCACGCCAGAGCCTGAATGACTCTTTCAGCCCTGCAGCACTGTGTCCTTACCTCTGTATGTGTCAACCTTCTAAACTGGAATTGAAGGCCACGAGAGCCCGAGTCATCTCTGTTACCCCAAAACACTAATATGATGCTCGGCACAGAGAGGGCACTGTATTACTGAGGGAAAACACGGGACCTGGACTCAGCCTCCTATGTGGTGGTAGTGATTTGTGTCAGTACTAAACTTCTGATTGTCAGTCCCTCATCAATAACATGCAAAAGAATGATTCTTAACTTCAGAACATTCAAAGGACCAAGTGAGATTACACACACAAGGTGTGACATTAAGTTCACAAATTTGCCACCATGTGCTTATGTTGGTAGCACTGAACAAACTCAGCGTCATAACCTTGCTGTATCTGTGTCTCATAGCCGTGTTCATGGTGACGTGTGGCGGTGTCCTGCTGAGTGGCGTTCATTATTGTTGTTGTGTGCTTTTGTGTGCTGTCATGAGAATGTCGGAGCTTGAATTAGAGCAACAAACATTAAATTTCTTGTTAAACCTCGCAAGGGCAGAAGTGAAATCAGGGACATGTTAGTCCAAGCTTATGGGGATAATGCCATGAAGAAAACGGCAGTGTACACATGGATTAAATGTTTTTCTGAGGGGAGAGAAAGTGTCACTGATGAAGAGAGGTCAGGACAGCCAGTAATGAGCAGAATTGATAAAAACATTACAAAAATTCATCAAATTGTGCATCAAAATGGTTGGTAAAAAGCAAAGCAGACCAAGTAAACACTGACAAAGAAACAGGTGAATCTTAACTGAAAATCTTGGTATGAGAAAGGTGTGTGCAAAAACGGTCACGAAGGAGCTCACCGATGAACAAAAGCAAAGAAGAATCAGTTTGTCGAAACCTTTTGGAGAGGCAAGATGATGTTATGAGCCGTGTTATCACTGGTGATGAAACACTGGCGTACTAATACGACCCTGAAACAAAGCGTCAAAGTGCACAATGGAAGTCAGCCAATTCTCCATGACCAAAAATGTTCCGTCAGTCCAAATCAAGAGTCAAAATGATGTTGCTAACCTTTTATATCAGAGATATTGGATTGTTCATTACAAATCTGTACCAACTGCACAAACAGTTAATCAAGTTCACTATTGGAAAGTGCTGAAAAGGCTGTGAAAAAGTTAGACAAAAATGACCTGAACTTTTCACCAACAACTCATGGCTCTTACATCATGACAATGCACCAGCTCACATGGCACTGTCTATGAGGGAGTTTTTAGCCAGAAAACAAAAACTGTATTGGAATACCCTCCCTACTCACCTGATCTGGCCTCCAATACCTTTATTCTTTACCTGAAGATAAAGGAAATATTGAAAGGACGACATTTTGATGACATTCGGGACATTCAGGATCATATGACAATAGCTCTGATGGTTATTCCAGAAAGAGTTTCAAAATTGCATTGGGGGTAGATTAGGTGCTGGTGTCAATGCACAGCTTCCCAAGGGGAGTGTTTCAAAGGTGACCATAATGATACTCATCAATGAGGTATGTAGCACTTTTTCTAGGATGAGCTCGCAAAATTAATTGTCAGACCCTGTGTGTGTGTGTGTGGGGGGGGGGGGTAAGTTTTGGAAAAACAGTATAATGCAAACAAATATAAGATATTAGTAGTAGTGTTAGTGTTAGACTATTTTACATAATGTTTTTTGATAAAGATTGACTCAAACCTACCATTCTACAAAAGAAATGCTGCTATAAATGATTAAGTATTGGCTACAGAAATCAGATGAGACAAAAACATCAAAGAGATCTGCTCACTGGTAGTATTTGCTCTCTTTAAAAATCACTGCATTGTTTTAATACACTAGAATGTAATCAAAGTATAATGATAACCAAAGTATTAAAACTAGATTTTAAAATGCAGTTTTTGTAGCCTTCTGTAAATTCAGGCATTAATATGGGTAAACAGTCACTTTATTACATTCATATGCCCAAATGCTCAGTTATACTTTCAACATAAATGCCAATTACATGAAATTGCTTTTCAAAAAGAACTTGTATCATTTTCTTTTGATTTCTGACCAATGTAAATAAGCCTTGTAAATTTCAAGTTCTGTGAGAAGAGTATCTTCAACACTACTCCCAACCCCACTCTCTGACACACACATACACACATTTAACACCATGTCTGCATTACTTTTGAAAAGAAGAAACCCATCGTGCAGCATGCGGCGTGAAACACAATGTAGCTTTATAATGCGTTATGAAAGCAAGAAAACAGCCAGCTGTGAGCTACAAAATAGAACAAAATTTTCAGTTGCAAACCCAAGGGATCTTCAGGTAACATTGAAAGTTCTCCTTAATGATAAACAGCTGATGTTATTTCCAACCCACTATGAACACTACAGGATATATTTAACATTTTAATTTTTGGTTTCAAAAGTACTAAACCTGTTGGTCAGACAGAAGTGTGGCCATCACAGCAGCTGATTTACCAATCAATCCAACATGGCTGGGCTCCACCAGACGCTCCTGACACCAATTAGGAGACTGATCCAGTGAACTGCTGCTACCAGGTTACAGTTTTGCCAATTAAAGCACATCCTGGGTGAGAGCAACCAATGAACACTGGAACCCAGGGTCAGGAAAGAGAGGTGAAAAACCTCATGTAACGTGACATGAAAAAGAAAGATTGCAGGAGGGGCAGAGAAAAGAAGCAAGGCAGTCTGGAATCAAACAGTACCTTTTATTGTTCACTTGTCAAAGACATGCAGGCGCTAAGACAAAGCAAAAAGCAAGGCGCTTCCCTTGGTGTCTACCCTGGAAGGAACTGCTTATTGGCCTACACAACTTGGGAGCCAATCGCTGTCATGCACGGCCACTGAACCTGCTGCCTCCAACTGTTCCCTTGTCCTTGGATTCGCGCATTAGGCCAGCTCACAGGGTCTGAACGTCAAAGACAGACCACCAATAGACACATATCAAAGTGCTGGAAGGGCAGTATTTCAAATCAGGCCCCATTATCAGCAATGCAAACCTTTTCTGCTGAAATTTCTCTTTTTCACATCCTACAAAATTTTAGGGACCTCCTTTCAATTTTTCCACTCGAGTTTCTCTTCCAAACCATGGCTGGGAGCCCTGGCTCATCAAACTTCATAAAAATCTAAGGACCTCAAAATCTTTCCCCTGAGTCCCTTTATTGAACCACTCTTTCCTGCCTCAGAATTCCTTCCCTTAATTCCATTTAATCATCTGCCTTTGAGGGACGTCCAGCTGACTCTTTCTGCTCTGTGTCACCTGAAAAAGCTAAAGGCAAAAGCAAGGCTGACACGGAAACCATCCAGCATATGGACGTTTTAGACTACAAGTGTCCCTGTCAGAATCAGATATAAACAGAGGTCTTGCTTGGTTTCATAAATGTTAAGCAGATTCTGGTCTAAGTTAGACAATAACAGGCAAAAAAATGTCCTAAACTTTAAAAGGAACTGTTATGTTTTCAAGTAAAAATGCTATGATCAAACTTCATTTATCAACTAAGTCATGTTGGATGCAATGTATTTTCCATGGGATCTGATGTCAATCTCACTGTGGTGACTCAAACCCAATTCTGGTGGCCCGTGATCTGCTCCCATCCGTTCTGCTGTAGTTTTGTAAGAATGAGACCAAGCAATTCTAACACTGTACTCAGCATGCCATGCACAAATGGATTTGCACGGGAAGTGTCTTTCAATGATGGACATTTAAAACATCAGTTAGAATTCATCATAGCTAGCTTCTAAAATGTTCCAGAGCCCTAACAACATGTAAAGGATATTCTTCCTCGCGAGAAGAGGTTATCAACTTTGGATGCCCTAGAGAATCACCTGGGAGCTCTGAAAAACACTGCAGCCCAGGTCCCACCCAGCAGAAATGCTGATTTCATGGGTCTGCAGTGATGTCTGAGAATAGAGATGTCCTTTTTCCTTTTTAAGAGCCCACACCTAGGTCTGCAGATTGGTCCCTGGAAAGGTACTAGAGGTCAAAACACACCACAGCTGAGCAGTGATCACAAGCAGTAATTCAAAGGTTTATTACACACTCAGGCACCGACACGGGAAGGGAGTCACTGGACCAAGGGGCCTACAGGCAAAAGGGCTCTCACGTCCAGCGGAGGGATACAGATGAACGCGTCCTGATACTGGGGATGTACACATAGTCCTGGACCGCACCAGTTGGGCTTCTGAATAATGCTACAAAAGGACTAATTTCAGGTGGCCCATTCTAGTTGGGGGAAAGAGGTGTCAAAAAGTCAGAACAGGCCGCTCTGCAGTCTTACTGGGAGCAGAAGTGAGTAAAACAAGGGCATCTGATGATTCCACCCTGACAGATGCCGAGAAGTTTGGCCAAAGGTCACTTGACTGGGAGTGATGTAGGGTGTCCAACTGGATGTCTCTACAATAGCCAAGGAGAAAACCACCACTCTAGCAGCATTTCTCCAACTTTAATTTGCATAAGGATTCACCTGGGGGTCTTGTTAAAATGCAGACTCTACTCCAGTGAGCACCTTTAACACAAGCTTCCAGTGATGTCACTGCTATGGCTCCAGGAACCACATCGGTCTTGTTCCTGTCAAGAGCCTCCCCTTGAGTTACAAACCCCTCCGAAATGAAATTTCTATGGTGATCTTGGGCGTACACATTCTGGATTTCTTTGCAGAGTGTGTAGGTCCCAGGTAAGTGGAGAAATGCTGCAGTCCACGGGGCTCTATCCTCTTACTCCACATTACTGTTCTCAAACACTGGCTGCATGTGGAAAACATGCATTTCTATTTCTATTTGCTTATAGACTGCCTGTCTTCCCCCACTAGAATATACACTCCAAGAGAGCAGAGCCACGCTCCCCACGGTAACACGAGAGCCTTCCGGCGCAGAGCAGGCACTCAAATCGCTGGCTCGAGGACGGATGACTGAGGCCAGGGAGGCCCGTCCAGGATCCGGGCAGGCCCAAGAAAACCTACAGAGCTGCAGAAAACAGAGCCTTTCTTCCGGAAGCAGAGTAGCAACAAACACGGTGTCCGGGAGTTCGCGCACAAGAGCCCATCGCTCCTCCCCCGAGAGCCCCACCCCTCATATCGCGGGAGAACAAGCGTGGCGGGCGGCCAAGAAGCCCGGGCCTGCGGCGTTTAAACGACAAAAAGGCTGCCCCCTGGGCAAGTGCAAACCACGGATACGTAGCAGGTGTGCGTCATTCCAGCGGAAGGGCAGCAAGAGAGCCTGAGTTACTCCATTCCCCCCAGCACCTCATGTCAAGATGGTGCTTGGTTACTCTAGTCCTGTGCTACCAGTCCGTTCCAGGCAAAGGCAAATGGGAAAAACAACCCGAGTCCAGCCTCCTGGCCAGTACTTAGGTGTATCTGCCTGGCAAAGGATACAAGATGATAAAGACAAGAGACTATTCTGCACCTTTGTTTCAATTCTATTGAAAACACATTTGGTATACTATGTCCAGCACAACATAAGACAAAATGGAAGAGGTGTAACCGGAGAGAAAATACTTTTTCTACTTCCGTTTCCTTCATCTGCCATAGTGAACTTGCCTGGCACAGAACTTCAGAAAAAGGGAGGCAGCCTTTCTGCAAAGTCAAGTTCTGAGTAAGGCCCTGGCATCTAAACTCCACGGGACCCCAAAGGACCATGATGAAATGGCAAAGGAGACATGCTCTGAGCCTCAGGAAACGTATGACTCCATCCCCACAATTCAATCACTCACCAACGCCTACTGGCAAAACTATTCAAAAGCTCATGAAATTAGAAAACTAACAAAACGGAAAGGGCAAGTACCCGAGGCAGCACACATGCAAGAGTAAAGCCAGTGAAACACTGATATCATTGACCAGCGAGAGCCTCACAAGGCCAGCGCTGATTTGCGATGGTTTATAAACTATAGGTTGCTACCTATTAGTGGACTGTGAGATCATTTTAGTGGCTCACAACCAGTAATATTTAAAATGAAAATAAAATAAAACAGAATAAATCACAAGTAGTATTATTTCCTGTATTTCCATTAACGTGTGTATACTGGTTCATGATGTAAAATATGTATTATTTGGGTCACAATTTTAAAAGTATCTTTTAAAATATCCATTTACAAGAAGGAGCATATTTCACACAGTGGCTCACCTGAATAAGTAATGCTAAACTAAGGGTGCACATTTATACCAAAGAAGTGGCGTGGTACAGTAGCCCGGAGCATGGGTCTGCAGCCAAAATGACCGCAAAGTGACTCTGGGTAAAGTATTTAACTTCTCTCTAAGCCTTAGTTATTCCTATCGTGGGGGAAGTATCACCACCTCATGCTGTAACAACTTAATAAACTACATGTGGTGTCCCTGGCATTGTGCCTGGCATGGGCAACCACTCAATAAATACTACGCATTATTATCACTGCTTAAATGCAGGTCTGATGTGCTTCTTTTCCATTATTTCAATACATAGTCAAAAGGTGAAGAACAGGGGTTAAGGTCATTATCACGAGAGCAAAAGATTGTGTCTCCTACATAAGTAAAAACTGAGGGACTCGGCTAATTCTGGAAGAATCCATTTGAAATGAAGAACTTGCCATTGCAAAAGGGCAACATGGAAGAGCAGTGTACTCATGGAAATGCCACGCAGCTCAGACACAGTGAGGAGAGAGGGCGCAGGTCATTAAAGGCGCAGATTGAAATCTCCCCACCAGCACACCCGACTCTTCCTACGACCCATTCTTCTTTTAAACTGCCACCAGGAGTTGTGACTCTGGCCCATAAAACTATGGAGGACCTTAACCTTAAACGTGCAGTTTCCCAGTCTTATACAAACTGTGAGGGACCACATGCTGTGTTCTTAAGAACCAATTATTAATTAGAAGCCCTGGAAAGCTGGACAGCACTTGTTATTATTAAATCCAATATCAAAAAGGGATGTGGATAATTATTGTATTTGCTTTTCCAACCGGTCTCGATGAAACACACTAAAGTTATTCTTGACATAAGTGTCACTACTGGTAAAGTGCTCAATTGGCTGGCATCTCATCAATGGCGTGCTTGGAAGTCCTACTGCTTGCTGTTAAACTAACAGTTTATATTAGGCTAAACACAGTTTGGTGGCCATTGTCAAGAAAATTGGAGTTGCTCAGGCATGGCAGCAGTTACTGATGTTATTTGTTTGGAAGCCTTGTGATTTAGTGAATCACTAGCAATTGTTAAGCAAGTAATTAAACTATATAAAGCCAAGACCTGTGATTTTCACTCTTTTCAAAGCAATAATCATCAAAATTCCAAGTACCATTTAACTGATTCCCTTCTAAACATGTTGCCAACATTTATGTTGTTGTTATTCATTCAGTTGTATAGTTTATAAAAACTCGATTATGGCCTTTACAGAAATTAAACGCTCCTCAACTATTTTGCTAAATATGAGAGGTTTAAAAAAAAACAACTCAAAAATTATTTAATGAGAACTGGAGAGATTTGCTCATGTATACGACTATCTTAGGTTTCATAACAGAAATCCTAATTTTAGGACTGAAATACTAAAATAACTGGACTATTGTTCTTCTAACCTTCTCCAAACGTAAGAATGCATTATATAAACTTCCCAATTCCTTTAAGTGTCTTTAAAATTACTAGCAATTTAGTCTATAATTCATGTACCATACTGATTGCATGCATACTTTTTTTCTTCACATCTCAAGTATATCTTAATATTATGAGGGCTGAAATACATTAAATAAATCATATTTCACAGACTCTTGGTAAAGTAATGATACTTGCATGAGTTTTAAAAGAAACTGGCCTGCATTATAAATGCATTCACAATGTCACTACCTGCCTTTCCACACTGACTGCAGTATTAGGCAGCACTACCTTCTTCAAGCTTGCAGCAAACCTGATACTAATTCTGTGGCTGCAGTTAGCTGTGTCAGTTCAACTAATCTAAAACTTAAAAAAAACAGCAATTTACCCAATTACATAAACTAGCTCCTGTAATGAGTGAACTTTGTTATGGATCAGGTGGGATAGGGTGGCTGGTAGTCCCCACTGTGCTACATGGAGAGAATGAGTGACCTTTCATTTGTCAAAGGACATTGCCTTTTTAAAATACCTTATTACTGTAAGGTGTTTTACTTATTAAGAAAATTAATTCTTTAAAATTCTGTATTAATTCAAAACAATATATGAGTGGTGTTATAACAAGGCAAGAATAATAAACTCCTAGCAAATACCTTTGGCAATTTAAGAAAATTTATCATGTATTAGAGATCTGCTAAACACAGCTATTTTCTATCTTTCCAATTATTAAATATGAAATAATTGTCTCTTTTGTTTACATCCCTTCCTAACAACTTACAAGGCATTATCAGCATGTACCTTCTCTCATGGAACATTCCCGAGCTTCCCGTAAGTAAGGAGCATAGCTATTAACCATCTCCATCTAACAGATGGAGTACGGAGGCTTGTTCAGGTTAAATGACTTGCCCAAGGATATAGAGCTAGTAAGAGCAAAGATTTACACTCTCATTTCTTGATTCTAACTTAAGCAATATGACTAACTCATCAAGAAACAAGAGATATAGTCAGTACACAGCTTAGAAATGGGCTATTCCAAAAGGTCATATGGAATTTGGTTTGGAGAAATCAATGCACTGGTTAAAGTGCCCAACCAGTTTAGACAATTTCTTATCTAATCCATAATATAGTTGAACTACATCACCATAAAACTTTAGTCGTCCTAAATAACCTAACCACTCTTTAGAACACTGTCTCTAAGGAAATATGTGTGTCAACTGGAAATGAGGAATGCCATACAGCTGTCCCCACAGGCCACAGTCCAGAGTGACAGGGCTCCTCCACTGTCCTGTCACACACGTATCTTCAATGAGTAGGCTGACCAGATGTCCCGTTTGAAACAGGACAGAAAACAATGGTACTGTCCCGTTTCAAATAGGATGTCTGGTCAGCCTAGTCTCACTGGGCTACATTCAGGGTGTCAGCAGGGTAACCACACATACCATCTGAAACAGGACAGTACTGTTGTTTTCTGTCCTGTTTCAAATGGGACGTCTGGTCAGCCTACCAATGAGTCCCCTCTCTAGATAGAAAGTTTATTCTCTGAGCTCTGGGGGAAAGAGAGGAGGAATATCCCAAAGAAGAGGTAGAGCTGTGAGGACTACACAGCTACTGTTCCCCTTGTGGGGGGAGGGGTACAGAGGAGGGGCAGAGGAGGGTGCAGGATAGAGAGAGGAGGGAGAGAGAGGAGGAGAGGGAGGTGGGTTGCTGAGGGAAGCCAGGTAGCACACAACCGCTGTTCCAGCGGGGCTGGCGTGTGTCAGTGTGAGTGGGTGTGTGGCGTGGGGAGCGACAGGCTGCAGCAGGCAGCCTCTGGGAAGACCCCACTCTGGGTCTCACACAAAGGACACAGCAGTATTGGCTGAGGTGGTGGAGAGAAAACAAGAACCAAACAAACCAGCCCTTAATGATGAGCATTCCCCCAAAGCAGGTGGGTTTACACGGTTTTAAACACTAAGAACTGTTCGGTCACCCCGTGAACATTAAGGAGTCCTCTGAACAAACACGAAGATTTAGACAGAAGGAATGAAGAAGGTATGTTCAAGCACAAAAGTCAAGCGTCTGGGGGGAGAAAACACTGAAATTTCATAATAAATTAGAAAGAGAAGGGAAAAAAGCCTGAAAGCCAGACAGGAGAAATGAGTGCATGGTATCCAAATTTATAACTGTCATCATAATTTTTTCTATGGTTAAAACTGATTAATTCAAACTCTTTTTCCCCAGAGCTCATCAAGTAATAAACAGCCCCTATGGACATATTCTCTTTTGAGGAAAACCATTAAACACACAGCTCCATGAATGTATTACATGGAAAATTACCTCCTCTAAGGAGCTAGCTATCTAAAAGGTGTGAGTGATAAAAGGCAAAAACATAATACAGTTGTCACTCCCATTAGCAATATTAGTGCTAATGAGAAAATACATGGACAAGAACACACACCTCCTAATCTGAATGTGTTAATAAAGACTAGATTAGTCACAGCTACTCAGATTAAATTCCAGCACTTAACACCGAAATACTACAGGAGGCAATGCCAACAGTGGTTTTGCAACACAATTTCAGCTATTTAATTACAGTTTTCAAACCATTTAACATCTCAGCACACAGAAGCTAGATGTATATGCACATGTGTCAGACAGCTCACTTACCTGGTGTCCCTGGAAAATATAGTGCTCCATTTAAGTGCATTTTCCATATAGCTGGGGCTTACCCTTTCATGCATCCCAAATCTCTGATTAAGGTTGTGGCCATCTGTAAAGAAAATCTTTCCTCAGAGTAGTTCATTGCCCTGTATCCTTACAGGCAACTGGATAGAAAGTAGTGAAGTGCTGCTCAATTTCCTGTTTTCTGGACAAATCAAGGTCATCTTTGGGAAATATTCATCACTGAAGTACTTTAGTACAGTTCCTATTTCTTATATTCTGTTTCTGCCTTCAATGTCAGGCTGTTAGCAGTTATTTCTCCCATGATGACTGGGACAGCTTGTAAGAGTCAAAGACTCCACTATATATGTCCGTCTAAGAGCGCCGTATCCTCCATGAACTGCTGTGGCACTGGGGGAATAACCACACCTGTCAGAAAACATATTCACCAGGTGCCATAAGGCTAGCAAGAGGGGCATAAGAAGAAAAGCACACGGTTTAATTATTCTTATTATTGCTCAGAAATGGAATGAGTAAGGCAGGGTGGCAATCACCCTGTCAGTTTCCATTTTAGTAAAAGCAGGGGAAATCTTAAATCCCAAATTCCCATCCAAGATCCGAGTTCCAGTTCAAAGAAGCCACTTCCTCCATGCCCAGGGTCCTTTCAAAGTACTTTAAAGCTCACGCTTTCCAAACCTACAGGTGCTTTCACCCATTCATACCCAACTCTGTCTGCTACGGCATTAGGATCTGCGTGTTCAAATGCACCTAAAAGGTGATGTGGGGCAGCTAGCTGTTCTCTGAACGCTGTCATCAACTCTATGACTGTATCCAACATAAGTAGCAGCTAAGCACTATTTACAATGACAGTTCTTAGGTTGATAGTCATCCAAAAGACTATACTTTAAACAAGGTGCTAGATTTCTTAACAGCTCCATGCAAGTCTAGTTCCCTGCAAGGCTGCAGCTAAGTCCGACGCATGCGCATCTTCACTCCGTTCCCAAGCCCGTCCTCAGCTGAGACTCTCCCTGCTGCTCAGCCTAACTGTACTTCAAGCTCAGAGCGATGGCTTTGTCTTCTTAAAACCATCAGCCACTCACCGGATCAGTGATTCCTAAGTGCAGGACTGCCCTCCTATACAGATTTATAACTTAAGATTCCATCTCTTCAACCACAACCTCTTTATTTCCCATCTTCATCTTCCTCTTCACAATTTATAATTCTCAAACCTTCCACCTTTACCAATCACTCACTCACTTCCTGGTGATGGCGGGGTTCCTCACATGGCTAGAGACACCAAAAATTAGAAACTCAGTCGTGTTCTTTTTAAAGCCACCATCTCCCCTGCTTTCCTACCTGCTCTTCTGCCAAAGTCCTGGGATAGGTGCATGACCAGACAGGGCAGAAACCCAGTCAGGGGCGCATGAGATATTTACAAGAAGGACGGGACAAGGTGGAAGATGACCAAAAACAGCTCCCAGCATCCCATGGTCCAATTGTGAATTTTTTGTGTAGATCTGCCAGTCCTTGTGAACACTGTCAAAAATAACTACAAAAATAGTTAAACTATAGGAATTTCATATGAGTAATCACAGTTTACAAAGCACTTTCACATATCTCTCTGAATTCTCAAAACAGCCCTCTGAAATACCTATGTTCATTTGAAAGAGGAAACAGATTCAGAAAGACTGGGTCATGGCCAAAATAATGTATTTAATGAGGAGGAGAGCTACTGAGCAAATCACCTGGAGCATCTGACTTCCTGGAATGTTCTCTCTGGATCCCCATTAACAATTCTAGGCCTAGATTTGTTGACTGGGACAGTTCAGAAGGTATACACGTCTTTCTAATGAAGAAGAGAGAAGGTGGGAAGTAACACAAGGCAGGAGAAAAAGGGAATACTATTGCATTCATTAAAAAAAAAATCCTTACAGTGACTAGTTTATCATCCTTGATACAGATGAGAACAAGGGTTGAAATAAATTAATTATTTATGATGTGTA
This sequence comes from Lyroderma lyra, assembly GCA_004026885.1. Taxonomy (NCBI): domain Eukaryota; kingdom Metazoa; phylum Chordata; class Mammalia; order Chiroptera; family Megadermatidae; genus Lyroderma; species Lyroderma lyra. The sequence goes on from PVJL010003948.1 coordinate 55,533, forward strand.
ACAGTTTTAATGGAGTACAAAATAGATTCCTTATTTTAGTAAAAGTTGTGGAGTTAATGTTGTCATATCCAGAAGGAACCTGTATCCTACTCATCCAGCTTTCTGACACAAGCATCAATTTTCCAAACTGTTCTGTAACAATTACAAGTTAGGAAAGAAACAAAATTACTCACAGTGTTAATAATTGCAATTCTCTGAAGATACCAAAGAACCTACTATAATTTCACATCATTGAAGCCTGTGGCTTTATACAGTAGAAGAATTTTCAGACAGTTTCTCCTGTGTGTTTCTAATATTAAAAGAAGGTATCTGTATGAAATACATAGAAGAGCTAAAAATAATATGATGGGATCTAGACTGGTATTATAGACTTGAAATGGTGAATGAAAATATCCATAAAACATGGAGAGAAAAACATACGACATAAATGTCCTCTGAAAAAGGCAAACAAGCAATTCTCTCTGTTCATAATGAAAACAGTAAGAGTTAGCTAAATGAAGTTCACACATAAACTTCAACCAATAATCTAATGTTATTTATTAATAGCAAAACCCACACTACATGTGTTATCGACCAGTAAGACACCTGATGGGCTGCAAGGGTTACAAAACGTCCAACCACGCAAGAGTAATAAAGAGTTTGGTGGTAAATAGAGAGAAGGGACTTAAGCAAACAATGAGAAAAGAAAAGAGAAAGGCTAAGGTGTAAGTATGAGTAGATGATCCCTTAAAGAACAAACTACCTAGTACCTAAAGCACAGAGACTGCCAGTTATGCATGCATTCCAAATACTACATAAAGGTATTTCAATACACAAAGAATAACCAAGGGGGTTTGAGTATTAAAATGCTTGATGAAAAGAAAATAATGTTCATTTTGAAGAACAGATACATCATATTAGTAAAGAAAATTTTAAAATAGTCATGACTTTCAACTGCCTTGACAAATATGTTTTTTAAAGTGTAAATCTTCAATGATTTAAATAGTGTGGTGTTGATTCAAGAACTGATAACTATACCAAGTGAACAGAATTCAAGGATCAGAAACGGTCTTAAATTTACATTAGAACTTGGTATAAAATAACTAAGATATTTCTAAAGAGAATGAATACATTATTTACTTTAAAAAAAACTGATACTGGCCAAACTGTCCAGAAACACATAGTATGATACCATATGCCAAAATAAATACATGCTTAAATAAAAATTCCATTCTTAAAAACTTGAAAACATAGAAACAGAAATAAAACTATTTAAATAAATCCTACACATAGACAAATTTTTCTAAGTATATGTAATTACTCCAAAAAGAAAAGACTGATAGATTTGGTTATCTAAAAATTAACTTACAAAAATATTTTAAAATACTGGAAGATAAAAATAGGTTGTGTGTGTGTGTGTGTGTGTGTGTGTGTAGTCAAAAACACTAAAATATAGCCTTTCACCCAACAAATTTTCTTCTAGAAATTGACTGAAAACACAACTACATCATGGATATCAGCAAAGATTTAATAACCAAGAGAGTATTTTTCTTCTAGCTTTGTTGATAATTTGGAAAAAACAGAAAAACATAAACATTAAAAACAGGGAAATGATCAAATATTTAAATTATATATCCATAAAAGGACTGCACAGATAAGTAGTAACAATATGGTAAAAAAAATTTTTTTACAACATACTGTTAAAGAAGATTTTAAAATAGTAGGGCAATATGAGTTCAAATCTGCACATCCTCTACCTTTTTACACAGTCCCAAAAAGTATATGTGTGTGTGCACATGTACAAACACTTGTATACGTAATGGTTAAAAACCAGGAATCACACAGAAAACATTAACAGTAGTCATCAGGAATGGTAGGATTACGGATGTTTTATTTTTTCAATACTACTGGTATAAGTTTTTCTACAATAAACATTTGGTTTGGTTTTATTTTAATATAATAGTTTATATGTTACATAATTATTTTTCCAAAATGGAAACCTACTTTATACTTTCTTGGTTGTCCTCATGCCTTAGTGGTGATAAAGAGCTTGACTGACTTCGTGGGCAGGTACTGTAACTTAATTCTCTTAGCGTGTAAAAACTCGCCAGTTGATTTGCTTGGTTTCCCAGGTAGAGTCTGTTCATAGTGGAATTTTTACTTCCTCCTTTCCATGCTTCCCCTTCCATTTTTTCTCGTATCTACAGAATTGGTTAGTACCTCCAGAATCATACAAATAATGGACATCCCACTCTGTTCCTAACTTTAATGGAAATGTTTCTTTTAAATCATCATTAAAAATTATGATGGCTTCTGGAATTTTTTTTTAAAAAAAAATTTTTTTAAAAGGCTCTTCTTAATACAGCTCTGCCAAAAACTAAAAGGATTAATTAAATATATGTCAAAGTACAAAATAATTGAAAATAGTAATTTTAAAATAAGGCATGATATTCCAGGACTCCATTTTTGTGGTAAAAGAATATAACATGAGATTGAACTTCTTTAATATTGTATGTATATTTATTCATGCATACACACCTATCTCTCCACATAAACACAGACACATACATGTACCAATGAGGTTGCCAAGCACCTAAATGAATTCCCATTCTCTACTAAACGTTAAAATAATTTATATGTGATTAAATGACCCCAAACTACTTTAAGAGTGATATGTAAGAAGCAAGAGGAGAAAGTCCAAAAGAAAACACATGTAAGAGCAAACTTGGAAAGATGACATTAATACGAAGAGTAAGCAACCATCTGTACAACACTCATTTAGGCAAACTCAACTTGAATTAATCAAAATTTGTTTTAAAAGAACTTTTAACAAGAAAAACTAAGCTACTTGGGTAAATGTTAAATGCAGACCATTGGCACTAGGAACACAAAAAGTACTCCTAAGATTTTTCTGAATTAAATTTGGAAACAACCTCTCAATCTACATCAAGAAACACTAGTTAGCAATTATACTAATAAACATGGGAGATTCTAGGAAGCAGATCTTAAGAGAGTAGATTTACAAAGGTCATATAAACATTTTTACAAAAAATGATAAACACAACCATCTGCATGCACACACTGTCCAAACATCCATTTAATAATTGTAAACTGGATAAAAACTAGACACATTATTATTATAATATCCAACATTTAAAAAAAATCACATTAATGATTACTATATTTGGTATTGATATGGTATCTTCAGTTAACCAGAGGGCAATAATTTAACTAAAAACTTTGGTTGCCTCCCTCTCCCCACCGCTCCCTTTGGAAGAAAACAATGTGAAATCCAGGAGTATCTAATACCTTTGGAATGTACCTAACTTGGTGAAAATAAGCAACAAACAGTTCCTGGCACAGAGTAGGCACTCATTAAATACTTGCTGAGTAAAAACGAGGCCATTTTAGGCTACAAACATATAATGTCTTATGGAGCTTCACAGATGGTGCACTGTTTATTATAAACTGAAGGCAAGACCCTCCACCAGCAAAAACATTACGACTCACTTTATTGCGATCCTTGCCTTATTGGAGTGGTCTGGAACTAAACCCGTAGTATCTCCAAGGCATGGCCGTGCTAGACTAGACCACCACTTAGAATGCTTCATCTGACCTTGCACGGTTTGACAGAGACAGCTAAAGGTGAGTTGAAATTGGACTCTCGTATCACCTGGGGCTTCACTCAATTGGAAATGGCAAATTTTAAGTCTTTTATCATTTCAGGTCATTGAGAGTTAATGCCACAAATTTCTATCCAAAAATGTTTTGTCTCACATTCAAATTTTGTAAATATTCAGAAGAGTAAAAATTGGTAAATATCAGACTGAGTTCGAAGCAACAGAATTCTATTTTAATCCAAGTTTCCATCTCTATTACTTAGCTTATAGCCTGATATATACATTTTATCAAATGAATAAATGAACATTATGTGTTTAGATGTCTTTAATGAAAAAAAAAAACCTAAATTTTATACTTATTTTAGTATTTGTTCTTTAGTGTTCAAATCCCACAGTAACTTTTATACCATCCTAAACCTTTTGCCAAGCCACTAAGTTTCATCAGTTTTCTGTTGTTGCAAAAAAAGGATATAAATCTGCATTTGTTTCTGCAAAAGAAATATACACTTTTACTCATTCTCAAGACAAACTAATGAGTAGTTACTTATAAGACAGAGCACTCTGTCAAAATACCAGAAAGTCTAATGAGGACTGTTGCTGCTTTGTATGTAAAATAAAAATGATTTTCCAAAAGCAAGTAGACTACAGGATGTCCTAATAAAATAATTTTCTTATATGTGTGGCTAATTAATGCTTTAAATTTATTATATATTGTCATATTTGAGGGCATAATTTTAATAATCAAAAATTAAATGAAGTAAACCATGTAATCAAATAACCAGAAATGAAGGGCACGCTGCCTCAGTATCTCAGCATACGTATTTAGCTTATTTGGCTTTTGTATTAATTCATTTTAATTCCTTCTTTCCTTCTTATCTTCCTACCTTCTTGCTAAAGAAAACTCAATTGCATCATCACTTCTTTAGAACTTTATACTAAAGTTAAAAAAATAAAAACTCTGATGGCTAGTAAGAATGCAAAATAAGTTTCTAAATTATAGCCTTACAGTATGAGATACCACTAAAGTTCAAAAGAAAGAGAGAAATGAGAAGCATATTTTTTTTAAGTTTAAATAAATGTCATTAAATTTTATATTTAACTCAAGATAAAGACTCAAATGCTTAGTGTAATTGCCAAATACCTCAATTTATTTTTGAGTTATACTTTTCAAGCAAGCTGATAGTGCACTGAATATACCACTTGTCTGATGATATAATAATATAATTGCATTTGATAATATAGAGCTACATGATTATTATGCGTAAGATAAGCAGCATAAAAACCTTGCTGCAATTTTCAAATGTTAAACTCCAAAAGAAAAAAAATCTATCCGGTAACCAATTTATATAATTAAACATTCAGTAAAGTTTGATTTCCTCCTGTGCGTGTTAGTTTAATTACTTTATTTCCAATATGATATACAGATATCAGTAACAGCTCCAAAAGATCTATCACCATAAAAGAAAAGTGTGAAGGTGATCCCACGGACACACTGGGAAAAGACATAAAACACGGCCATTGGGAAAAGACGTAGAGGCAAATACGAATGTAAGTGAATAAAGAAATAACACACAAATGTTACAAGGTCATTATCGAATACTGAGACTAGTTTTTCAACAAACATACACCTCAGACTGAGAGTTCCTATTTTAGAACTGCCTTCTTAGCCTTCCAAAAACTCAAGAAAAACTGGTTTCATTACTTCATAGTCACTCCTTGTGTCTAATTGAAAATGTTTAGTTAGAGTTTCCTCTCCCAACCGCCTTGATTCCAAATGACTTCTTGCTGTTTCCCAAAATCAAATCTATTCTCAGCTGATGCAGATTTAGTCTTGGAGGACATTCAAAGGAATGTGCTGGTTAAGGCAATTCTTGAAAGAAAGAAGAAAGGGGACAAAAGAAGGGGAGGAGTGCGACAGGTTAGAGGGAGACCCTGAGACAGGGCAAAATACTACCGCTTCCCAAGGAGGCGCCTTTAGAACACTGAATGCATGATTTTGGTTTATTTTTACACAATTCTCTTTAAATTACAGTCATACTTCTGCAGGCCTGAATGGATTGGTAGGAGAGACTCTTCTGTGCTTATGTGACCAACAACGATACCCAAATTCAAGGAGAAAAAATTTCTAAGGAAAAGCAGCACTAATGTTTAAATAACATATGTATCTACTCAACATAATCTAGAGATGGCTTTTTTAGTTTGATGTTTTTTTTCCCCTCCATTACACAACTGACAATTGACTTTCCCAAAGCTAAAACTTTTAAATGGCAAAACAGATTTTGAAGACATTTTCTGTAATCAAAAACGGCTGCTTAGATGCTGAGAGAGAATTTCTCAAAGATAATGTTGCTTTTCACTTTTCTCTTCAAAGATTCAAATGACAGAAAAATGTGTTGAAATCAAGTAATTAGAATTCCATTTGGTCCATCACCCCTTTTCAAAATTTATTTAAAGATTCTAGATTTTACTGACAACTTTTTATCACTACAATATCTAGGAAAATAATAGTATTTAATGTTTTCAAATGAATATATGTAATCAAAAAGTCAGTATGATTTATCATTGCAAAGAAGTTGTCAAGAAATGTTAAACATCTAAATACTTCTTAAATAGGCTTTGCACCAGAAAGCGGAATTATCGGTTGTGAAGACCATGCAATGTTGGCAGACTGATAACTCCTCCTAACAGTCATCTCACCTTTATCTATAACAAGGCCTGTGATGTTCAGCAGAGCTCAGTAGCACCCAGTGCAGAAGAAATAAAGGCATTTCCCACCTTCCTCTGATCCTGGGTGTGGACAGGTCACTGAGTTCTGACCCATAGAATGTGAGGGGAAGTGAGATATGCACCTTGCAGGACTCGTTCTAGACGAGAAAGGCTCCATCTCCCTACTTCCCCCCACTCTGTTCTGTTGTCTGCAGTAAGGGTAGGAAAATATACTTTCTTGGTCCCTATGGATGAGAACTAACCATGAACATGTACTAAAAGAATACTAATAATGCGAAAATGTACGAGATGTCCTCCAGAAATGGAAAAACACCTTTCCCTACTTCAGTCAACTGGTTCAAAATTGTATATAATCCAATTTTTAAAAATCTAGAACAATGAATGAGTTACCTCATATAGTGTCAATACCTCTAACAACAAAAATACCAAGATCCCAGAATTAATAAAAAATGTCTTAAGACCTTTGAAAATTAAATTATTTGATTTCCAAGCACCAAGAAAAGGATACAGAAAAAACAAGTCTCTCCAAATAGAAGTTCATGTTATATGGAAATCTGAATGTTCCATATTATTGGAACATTAAATATGGCTACAAAATTCATTCTAGAGGAGCACAGAACAGCTAAAACATTTCATAAAAGGGGTTAAAAAGACAAGAACATTCAGAAGCCCGGGCCGCTTCCTTTTTCAGCTGTATAAACTGGACCATTGTGGCCTTCCTCCTGAAGGTACTCAATTTTATTTTGAGAAACAGGGTAGTATGTGCTCCGCCAACTTTGCAGGGCTGTTGTTGACATTAAGTATGAAAAAAATGCATATAAATAGATGTTTAAAAAGAAGATTCTTTATAATATAAGGAACTATTATTGAAGTAGCTATGCATATAATGCTAACATATGAACTGGTATTCCTGTTTAAAAAGAAAAGGAAGTCATTTTGGTTTTTAAAAAATATCACTGTAAATACATTCATATTTAAAATCTAAAAAAGATCTCACCTGCCTTTGACATTTCAGGAAAAAGATGATTTAATTTACTTCTATGAAGATGACCCCTGCCCCTTGCAACTAAGTAAACAACAGGCCTCGTATTTCCCAGTATTATGACATATATCCAACAGAAAACACTTTTCATCTTGTAGGAAAGTAACACTGGCTCCCTGACTGACCATAAAACAGAGTGAAAGGCAGCCAGTGGACAGTCCCAAGACAGATCATGAGAAAGCCTACGGTGAGGTTATGGGTGCTAAGAAACCCTACAACTTTTTAAATTAAAATTTTTATCACAAAGTAAGTTTTTTTAATTAACTATTTTAGAATGTCTGAAAAAATAATTCCCAGGTAGTACATTACATGCTGTCGGCTCTACTCTACAGCATGTTGCTCTGCGGTCTCTCGATTTCATCAAAATTACATCTGAGAGAATGAAAACCATTTGTCTACATTTAAAATTCCTCATCTCTAAAACTCAATATTTTTCCTTGATGCATTCTAAATACCCTAGTAGAAATTATTTTGAAAAGAAACCATTAAAGGTATGCTAATGACTCTGAATTGTGACAGATGCTGCGGAAAACAGGCCTGTTGGCTGAGGCACAGCACCATTAACTATCCATCACGAAGCACTCTGGACTTGCTCATTTATTACTGCTGTGTTGCTCAAGGGGGGAGGAAAACAGCAAGAGTTTCTCTTTCGGAGGCAAAAATCATAAGCCACTCACTTTTCTAATGTCATGATTCCCACTGTTTATCTGCATGATAATTAGGAAAATCAGAAGCAGTGAAATATTGTTTTAACAGTGTGAATGGAATCAAACCATTGAAAAGGCCAAGGAGAAAGTTCCACGTGTTACTGGCTGGTGGGCCTCCAACACTGGACACTGCCTGCAAGCAAAACAGGTCCTACTTCCCATAACTGAATCACGGGGTGGAATTCCTAGCCTCAGAAGGGGACACAGAGGGAAGAAAAGAAGAATTTGGAAAGGAGGTGGAAATACTCCAAGAATCTTTTGTCTGCAACCCATAAAGAATATTTGTTGATCACCCATTTTAAAAAGAAGCACTGACACAGCCACGATGAGAAGAAATAATAGCGGTGCATGTTTACAGTGTGAATGCAGACATATTAGCTCACTGGATCCCATGAAGGAAGCCATACAGAGAATACTATGTTAATTTTGGAAGAGGGGAAAGTGAGGTTCAGATAAAACTGAGGTGACTGGTCGAATCTCACAAGCTAGCTCACTAGCTGCAGAGCCCAGGAGTCAGGTCATCTGTCTCTAAAGCCAGTGCTCTTTTCGCAAAGACCAAATAAGAAAGAAGTGGCATTGAGAGGGAAAGGGACAAGAGTAAAGAAGGGTGGGGATAGTGTCTTCAAAGCCTAACAGCAACGTGAAGAGTATGACTGGTACGTACCATGTTTAAAACAGATTTTATGTCATGTAACATGGAGGAAGCTTAAAAATGCATATTGGCTCTAAGGCCTACATATACCAACAGGCTTGCTAGGCTCACGCCAGAGCCATTCCAACCTCGGGCTGCCAGGACGATGCCTTCATCAGTTGTTCACAGGAGCCGGGAGAACCAGACGGTGTATTTGAAAAGTACACATGCCCAGATCCCACCCTGTGAATCTGAGTCCACTGGGGCATTTGGCTTCCGGTGACCGACCAGGCTTGGGAAACTTATACCCCTGAATCACACATCTTCCTTTTAAACCTGCAACCACAGCTGAAAAAGTCAGCTTCAGATTTTACAAGAGCACATGAAGAACAGTAAGGGCAGCAAAGAATTAAACCATGAACAACCCTGGCCGGGGAGGTAATATCACGCCTAAAGAGTTTTTAACTACAGAAAGGAAAGGACTCAACAGATACATGGGAAATTCACTTTTATCCAAAACACAGTAAACTCTGCCATGGAGACTGTGCTGAGCACAGGTGTCTGACAAAAAGTCTTATAATACCCTATGCTCAAAAGTCTGTCCTGACAATTTGGGGCTGAAGTCCCAAGTATAGACTGTCGTAAAAACCCAATGCTCATCACCCACGAAAGGGTCTAAGTACCCTTTCCAATGGGAGCTGGCCCATAGGCACTGAAAAATGATGGTAAGACGGGAGCTGGCCGTAAAATAGTGCACCTTTAGGAAGACCTTTACTGTGGTCTAAATAATCTCTTACAGCCATCTATAAGGCAGAAGTCAATGTATCCATTATTTACTTACTGTAGAACCTTAGAGAGTCCTCTACTCCACTTTTTAACAGCCGTACTAAGCAATGATAACCTTCTCAGGTGCTTTGAGTTTAATATATCACCAAGAGGTGTTCAAGTTTAATGAAGACTCCGGAGATACAGGGTGCTGTTCCTACCAGTAGGAACTACCTGCCTCACCTGTCCCCCTCACCCCGACTAGGTTCATATGTCCTGTTAGATAAATGCACCCAGGAGCATCATCGACAGTCATGCTCCACCTAACAGAAGAGACCTGTCATTTGGGTGGCCATAGCAGCCCAGAACAGGGCCAAATAGCCATAAGCTCAAGACCAGGACCACTGAACAACCCAAAGGAGTCTCCTTGGCCCCAACTCTGCCTAGTCATACAAATTTCCTTCTGACAGCTGCTCTGGAGGTAACAGGAAGCCTAATCAACGTCTGAGAAGCACTGTGGGCAGCCTAAACTCGGTTCAGTCAGCATCATTTAGCTCTCACTGGGCGTAAATCCCTGTGTGGAAATGAAAGCACAAATGCACGGCTGTTTTCTGCCTTTCGCACCCCAACAGTGGAATTTCTACTCTAAAATGGGAGTAATGTACACTTGACCAGACCATATTTGACTCAAACAGGGAGTAAAGGTTATAACTCAGGTGACCATATATCCTAGTTCCCCTGGAATATCCCAGTTTATGTGTAATTGTCCTGATATAATTAACTAAGAGTACCTGCTTTTACTCTCCCTGTTCATATGATGTATGACAGCGTCACCCTAGTCATCAAAGGGTTATGGACAATGGGTTTTAGAAATATGGAAAGGTTGTGACCATTGTGGAACAAAGAAACCAGGAAGACTGTACAAAGGAGATATGTATGCTGTACTTTGAAACAAAAGGCACAATTTAAATGAGGAGGCTGACAGGTGGGTGGAGAAGCAGAGGAGAACGTTCCAGGCAGAAGGGCCGGCATGAGGAGGGTGTAGGGAGCAGGGCATGTCGGCTGTCTGCTCCTGAAGCACTTACCAGCCTAACTACCTTATTTGTAAATGTAATCTACTAAGCTTCCTGACAGCAAGGCCCGTGCTCAATCTTGTGTCTCCCTAGCTCCTGACACAGAGAAGGTACACAAAACCCAAGGGAACATAATTATGAGTTGCTATTCAACTGAATGAAATCAGGGCATGCAACATTATGCCACCAACTCTGCTGTTCCAAGATGAAGACAGTGGCCATGATAGTAGCACTTTTGGGCCCCTGCGGTTTCAAATTTATAGGAGATGACCAGAGCCAGTAGAGCTCGTACCTCTGCAGAGACAGGGTCAGAGGTTACTGTGAGAATACCATCCAGAGACATATTATTGAGACAAGAGTGAGAGAGCAAATAATAACATCAACATGGTGCCACTGCAGCCCTCACCCATGCCACCCTCGGCATTTCAACAAAAACGGGACTGCCATGCTGCGAGACAAGAGGACCGCTGCAGGCCCAAGTGCTCATAGGGCACAGCTCCTAGCATTCCACAGTCCTGCCCAGAAAAGCCACAAGGGCAGCAGCAGTCCTCAAAGAGAAGATGGATGTCCCCGTGAAAGAAGTGTTTTCTGCATCTGACTGCTTCATCAACACTTCTCTGGGTCTCCAGTCCACCGCCTTGCCCTGGGATTTCTGACTTCCCAGACCCCACAATCCCATGAGCCCATTCCTTAAAAATCAATCTCTCTCTCTCCCTCCCCTCCCCCTCCCTCTCTATCTCCACATAGAACCTTATTGGTTCTGCGTCTCTGGAGAACCTAATGCAGATTGATCTAATATTAAGCCCATATATTTGTACAGTGTTAGGCAGTTTCAAAGAATGCTTTTAAAAACACTGTCATCTGACCCAATCATCAAAACTGTTTCAACTCAAATATAAAAGTAGAGATGCCCCGAATAAATAAAGAACTCTATAGGGATAAGGTAGCACCTTCCCACCCAAAAAAATGATCAAGAGGTTGAATTACAGCATTAAATATGACTTAACTGTTTCTATTTCTTTAGGGTTAACTCCCTCATCTACAACTATTTCAGGCATCAGCACAATATAATACCAATTCCTCCAACTAAAATATAATCTCAATCAGAATGGGAATTTTTTTTTTTTTGCTTTGATGTATCCCCAGTATACAGACCACAGGTCATAGCATTATAGTAGGCTCTCAATAAATAATTCTTGAATGACTAGAAATGCAAATAACATAGTATTCACACATATACAAACACACAGTGATACACATGAGGAAAAAGCAAGAACAAAAAGTTCACTCTTGTTAAATTAATGGAAATTGGTTATGACAGGCAAGTTACATTTTAAATTATAGGAGTTTTATTATATAATTCCATCTAAGAATAATCAAAGGTCATTATAAACCATGCAAGGAGGTTTATCGACGACCATTCCTCGATGACCGTTATCTCTGACTCTGTGTTTCAAGGTAAGAATAGAGAGAGCCAGGGACATTAACCCACTGTCTCAGTTGTCGTAACAGTGGGCTTGAAGATAACTGACAAATAGCATGGGCTTTCCCCCCATTATTTCAGAGAGATTAAGTCATACAGCGTAAGTTTCACTGTCTAGAAAGCTGGAACACTCATCTTTGCCAGCCACTCCAGTATCGGATGTGGGGAGGTAGGTGAACCGGAGGAAAGGCCACTGAGAAAACTGTAACGTACAAAGCAGACACAGAGGAGGAGCACTATACAGAGAGAAGCCTCAGTCCACGTAGCCCTGCTGAAGAACGATCTCTCCCAACGCCCTCTCTGTGTCTGGCTTACTCAGAAGGGGGCTGCCCCATCCTCAGTGGCACTTCTAATCCCAAGCCAGGCCAAGCTTGTAGAAAGCGCCCTGGCCTGCCATGCTTGCAGCCTATCTAGAAGTCACCATTAAAGAAGGTGAAAAACATCCTAGACAGGAAATCTAGAGATTTAGGTTTTAATCCTCAATCTTTTACTTTATCCCTAGGGGCTCTGGGCCTCCTTCTTCACAAATAGAAGGGGCGGGGGGGGGGAGGTTAGGTAGGGTCCTTTCTACAGTCCCTTCAAGTTCTGACAGGAAGCACAGTGATGAAGTAGATTTGGCCTCCTTGCTGCACCAAGGCTGACTGGCCACCAAGACAAGGGCAGGGAAGGAGCTGGAGCCCCAGCAGCCGGCTCTGGGCCATAAGCGTGCAGTGGGCCCCAGCAACCTGCCCTGGGCCCTTGCGTCGCAGGGCCACGCCCTCCACAGCACGCCGCCCGTCTGAATTCCCTGTCTTCAATGAGGCATGGAGAGACCTGCTTGGCACATGGCGCAGGGACTGTTACTGGGAATGGCATTTGGCCACTTGTTCAAGGGCCCCAGGTAAGGAATTAATTCATTGCTGAAAATGAGCATCGTACATTTAGAAGCCTCATTTGTCAAACAGCCCTGGAAGTTTGGAGACTTGCAAATCAACTAAAAGGCCAAATTATCACTTTAAAATAAGAATTGCATCTGCCAAGAAGAACAGGCATTTGGGAACTCTAGCCAAGATACGCTCTTTCTGCAGGCCATCTACGTGGAAATCAGAGGGTTCTTTATGAGGCTATGGCAGCCCACTACTACAAGCATCTCCACAGAGGCAAGTCCCCACCAGGACCAGACAACTGGTAGACCAGGGCTGGGGTGGGAAGGACACAAGCACTGCTAGTCCTTCTGCATCTTCTCTTTCCATACTTATATAAATACAACACACTCCTATAGAAAACTCTTTTAAAAATAATAATGGCTGTAGGGGTCTGTTTTTAACTAAATGATAAATTAATACTTATTCAATTCAAAGAATCAAGAAAACATAAAAGTGAAAATGTTTAAAAAAATACTTTAAACCTTCTCCTAAGCTTACTGCCTATTCAGGAATACAGATATTAAACAACATGCTGATTTTACATCTCTTAAACATCCTATTGTAAATATGTCCCTGATATTAAGAATCTTTACAAAACTTTATTTTAAAGACTGAAAATGACGGACACATTCTGTCTTTAGACGTGTAGTATATTCCATCAGTAAGAGGCACATCTTCCTCTGGAGTCACTCAGGGGGTGTTCTGACTTGTCCTACTCGTAGGAGAACTACTTCTCCCTTATTTCTAAGTTACTGAGGAGACGTCTTACCGAAGTTCACGAGTCCAGAAAAGACCTTCCAGTGACAAAGTGGCAATCCGACAGACAACACTTCATCGTGATAACCACTGGGAGAGGAGAAGGTGGGCTCCTCTTCCCCAAACATCAGCTAGCACCCATTTCATCCGGCAACTGGTCTTGCCAAATCAAACAGCCAGCACTTTTCCCAATTAATTCTATCTTGAGAGAGAAGGGGAAGTAGGAGTTGCCAGCCAAACCGACACAAGGGCAAGGCCATGCCAGATCACTGAAAAGTGTAGTGTTGGGGGAGGCATAAGTTGGCAGTATCATCAAATCACATCCTTGCTCCGTTGACATACAGGGTCTAAGCCCCCAAACTGGGTTATGCTCATATTCCAGAAACTCTGTCAGCTTCCTGCAATGTATATGCTACAGATCTGGAGAAACAGCTCCCAAAGCCCTGTAACAAACTATACACACCAGAAGAACATTCCCTGAACACACAGTTGCCTGTTACATGCTTGGGGACATCTTCAAAGGCATGGGGACAGAAATGCCTTTTGTACAGCTTCTGTAGGTTGACAGGCATTAATAGAAATGCACGGATGGATTTAGAGCTGGCATGGATCAATTTCCAGTTATTTCACAATTATTGATTAGGGAACTCAAACAGGCTTTGCTATTTGCCAGACAAAAAGCTAACCACTTCCCCCCTTTACAAATCTTGAGAAAAAGCCAAAGAAACATGAAAACTGATGTATTCTGGAAACAGAGCATGCCAAGACAAGATTATAACCAACTCAAAGCTGAGAATCAAGCAACAAACGTATCTGCAGACTAGAGCTGGAGAAACTTGCCGTCCTGGCAACTGCTCTCACTCCCAGCAGCCACCTTTGTAGCAATCGGAACTGGCGGGAGGCTTTTTTGTTTCAAGTTACGATTTCTGTCAGGGTGAACATATTTTAATCTACTGCATGTATTAGTATTATGCCATTTACAAGGACAAAGCCTGACGACTTCAAGAGTGTGCTTTTGTTGTGTCACTCTATAGGCCTGGTATACGTGTTCCCCAGGCTCTCTCACACACACACGAAATATTCAAAGAGACGAGAAGAGAGGGCAGGGGAAGCAATATTATAATATACATGCAGAGCAGATGTACAGCCACAATGTATCTTGGAAACGGTGAGCCACAAGATGGAGATGCATGGTAGAAATATGCTGTATTCTACAGGAGGATATTATTTAGATGTTCTTTTTGATGCCTTCTATGTTGGAACTCAGCCTATCTTTCTATAATATACTGAGTTCCTCAAGGAGATGAAAAAAATAAAAATCTGAAGTGTGCAACACATTCTGTCACCCATGCATGAGAGGGAATGATGGGAACATGCTAGAAATGCCACTGTCCACGTGCTGCAAGTTTAACAGAGGGGGTAGAATTGGGCAAGGCAGAGATACAAGAATCAAATTAAAAAACTAACAAATGATTTTTAAATGAAGAAATAAGTGAAAAATAAAGAAAGCATTTAAAAAGATGAACCCCTGAACTCAGAGACAGCAAAATACTTTAATACAGAGATTGAAGATATTTAATTTAATAGTCATTTTGTAAAGGTATAAAGTAGGCCAATTTCTGTGTTATTTGATTGTGTATGTACTTTTAAATGCTATCAATTTAAATTTATTTTGCCAACAAAGGTCTGAGTTTTCTTTCTAAGCCAATAAGCAGAGAAAGAGCCCATCCTCTTATGTTAAAAAAAAAAAAAAAGACTCCTCTCATTCTGACCCTTTCAATAAAGTGACTGCATTTATACCTGTGCCTAAGACTAAGCCACTTCTATGAATGAGAGTAAGTTTTCAACAAGAATTCAATTTAACCAAGAAAATGGACTTTTTTTAAATAACTAAAGAAAATTAAAATAGATGTGACTCTTGGCATTGGTACCCTATTCATAAAACAAAATTACTTTATGAGAAGTCGATTTATAAGTAATAGAAGTTTGCATTCTCTAACAACTCCTGTATTTATATATTTATTCATCAAGGTAACAGCTTGAAAGAAAAGTACATTAAAGGCCTTGTCCTCATTTTAAACAGACAGAAACAAAGGGCATAAAGAAAACCAGCCATCTGCTTAAAATTACACGAAGCTTGTACCTGTGGGGTGAGGAGGCTGGTAGAGAGAAGGCCATTTCAGATAAAAGTATTGTTCAAAATTCTGTTAAAATATAAAAAGAGTTTACTAACAGTTTTTAATGGTACAGCTACTCAGGATGTCTGCTACATTTCAAAGACATGGGCTCGATACTGATGTGGACAAAAGCATTTAAGTTGTTTTAGTTTGAGTTCATGGAAAGAAAATATTGAAAATAACTGTTTCTTCACCCATAATTAACAGAATATTAATCTATGTGCCTGAAATTTTATCTTTATTGTCCATTCTACTTTCATCTTTCTAAAGCTCTAGCAATGACTGTAAGAATTCATAAACTGAAGTTAACACAGTGTTCACCTTGATCCTAATGTTTGCAAATCATGTTTAAAATGTTTTAAGACATGACAACTAAATGCAATATATGACTCCAGAATGTATCCTGGAGGAAATACTAATATAAAGAATATTACTAAAATCTGGATTAAAAATTAAAATGTTGCATCAATGCTAAATTTCGTGATTTTGACAACTGTACTTGGATATATAAGAAACACTAATTTTGAAGGGGTAGAAGTATTAAGGGGTAAATTGGCATTATGTCTGCAACCCATGCTCAAATGGTTCACAAAATGTGTGTGTGTGTGTGTGTGTGTGTGTGTGTGTGTGTGTGTGTAAAGAGAAAGAATGATAAAGTAAGTGTGGTAAATGCAGTCAAATTCTTTGCTCTTACAACCTTTCTGTAAGCTAAAAACTAATTGAAAGTAAAATATTTAAGAAATGAATTTTAAAGTTCTATGTCTTACAGCATCCAAAAATTGCCTTTACTGCATGCCAACACAAATAAAGTACACATACATACACACACACACAATCATCTACAGTGGTGACACACTCAGCCTTTAATTTTACAAGAGCAGACTTAAAGTCTGTTCTTTCCTATCATTCCACCAGAGCTGTAAGAAAAGAGCTTATCTTCTGAAAATAAACTAAGCTTTCTATTTCATTAATTAACCTCCTGCAAATATAAATTATTCTTGGAGTTATTAAACTACATTAATGGTTATATAACTACATACCAAATTTGTTTCATTGTTTTTTTGCCTTAAATCTCCAAAATGGTCAATGACATAATTTATAAAATTCTATTCAGAGCTTGACTTTACAAGGAAAACCTGTGGAGTATCTTCACTTTAAATTTCTCTTAAAATTAAATGAAGACACAGAACACAATTGACTGAATGCACTGCTAAGTAAAATGGACACTACTACATTTACTCTTAAAAATAATCTATTGCAGCAAGCCTATCTCTATTCTCCCCAACAAGTATTCTGCCAGATTAATGCATCTTTATTATCCAAAGCAGAAAAATAATAAAATTATCTTTTACTTCCCCTGAAAATAAAGAATTTATACTGCACATGAAAGAAAAGAAAGTTTCTGCCTTTATAACTGGTGTTCTTCTAAATGCAAGGAAGGGATAATTGCTACAAACTGGTCCTTTTGTATCTATATTAACCACCTCTCCCAAAATGTAACAGAACATAGCAAAGATTTTTTGATGAGTACACTTAAAAATGACTTCATAAACGTATGAAGTATTATTTCATGTAACTAGTATCATCTGCAACGTAGAGATTCACAAGTGAGAATTTTTTTGGAATACTGAATTTACAACTTGAAATGTCAAAACTCTTTCAATTAAAAATAGTTTAGATGGAAACTTTAATTCTAAACTGTATTACTCCAGTCTTTGCTCTTAAACAGATTATTCTTAACCCCTGTAGTACTGTGATTATGAATACATTATTTCACTAGTAAATATCACACACAAGGCATACTGGAGTAACTAGGGCTGTCTTCCTCTATGTTGGGTAGGCTCATCATGCTCTGATGTTATTTTACTTCATGCATGAATTTTTAATGCCTTTTTTATCTGCAGTAATTTCAGCTTTGCCCATGTGCCTGTCCCTAAAAGTCCGCTCACACTTTCTAATATAGTGGGTCCAATCCACTATAGATTAAAAATATAATTTGCTAAATTGTGCCCCAAATAAGATCACCTAGGCAGTGGGGAGCTGAGTCGTTGCTCTCTCCCTGTGCAAACTTTAAGTTCACAATCTCTTGAACATATGTTTTAACATCTGTAACAGGAATGATAGATGTCCTATCCATATCAAGCATTTAGTAACAGACTTGAAAGCTCTTGATTAAATCAAAAGTACTAAACACAAATATCAATTGTTTTTGTTGTGATCCTGATTATTAATACAGTTCATGAGCAATAAGGCACTACCTTTTGGGCTCAGAGCTATGGTTCCAGGCTAGCTGTGTTCCTAAGAATCAGACAGGCTAAGGAAACTATAAAAGGATTAATGGTTAATGTCTAAGCAGAAAATGTATATAAGTAGGTTCATAATTGCCAATAAAACTAGCCCTCGTGACACTCATGTTCTTTCCTATCAAGAAAATATTAAACACAAAACTGGAATTAAATTTATGGTCATAGTTTTAAACAGGCAGAGGATATTTAGACTTATGGCTAAGTACAGAATTTTGTAACCACTTGTCAACAAAAGACAGACAAATGTCAAGAAGTTAGCTCGAAAATTCCTCTAAACTCTTCACCTAATCAACTAACTTCTATGACAATGAAGACATCTGATAAAATTTACCACAAGTAATCACAAATTATCGGTGCTGATCACTCCATTACATTTTTTTGAAAAGAGCTTGGTGCTGAGTAAATCATATTCTGCCTGAGGCTATGTAGCTTACCTCGAATTATTTCAGAATCATCTAAAATGACTCATTTTTCTATTAAAATGATGAATGTGCTAAATGAGGTATGTAATCAATACTGCAGGTTTGTAAACAGATTCCTGCTCTCTAGAGAATGCAGGCCTTAGTTCATTTAGTAAATCTGCCCCTCGGTATTTTTCAGGAGAAATCATCCTTAAAATATAGTTTGTAAAGAAAAGAGTGGAGAGGGTCACACTGGAATAGAATGAGGAATGTCTTTATGGTTAAAGGAATAACTCAGGGTACATGAAAATAAACCCCACCACCCCCAAAAGCAGGGCACAGCTCAAAACATGAAGAAACACAGAAAGTGCCTAACTCAGTTCCATCTAGGAATCCTATCTAAGCAATAAAAACAGAGATACATGAAATAAACAAACACAGAGCTGTTCAGAAATGTTCAACACTGAAGCATTCAATGTCCAATAAACAAAAACGAAGCAGATCTCGTGGCACATTGTACGTCTCACAGTCAACACCACTGCTATTCAATTTACTACTGAATTCACTAAACCGCATGGCCATGCACAATAGGTTGAAAGCAATTCTCCAAGGCTGTATCAAGCCTGACAATGTGATACGTGCCACTGAAGACGAAATGGAAAGGCTGACGTGGAGCACAAAGAAACACGTTTGCCTCAGTCTCATTCAAAACGCAACGTGCACAACTCGTATTTGGGATGTATAAGGAATGACGGACTTCATTGTGCTTATGTTAAACTTTTAATTTGTTACCGGTTAAAAGCCAACACTGAAGGCCATATTTCTTAGCCTCTTCAGTAGGAAATGAGATTATGATGTCAGTTCAATAAAATCCGAAAGACCTAATGACAGTTCATTTCAGAGCAGGCACTGAAGCAACTATGTTCACAATAAATGCCAGGTCATTCTAAAGAGATGGAATTATAACCAGCTTTTTGCACTTTAGTTACCTATGGATTTTTACTCAATGCTCTCCATACCTCACCTTGACACCCATAATGACCCAAGTGATGGGATATCAATATGCTATTTATGGCAGGGCTATCATATAGGACACCACTCAACAAGAGTTGCCCTGAGCCAACCAGTTTATAAGCAATTTGATGCATTTTTTTAAAGTACATCTAGAATGAAAACATGACAGCACATCCTACACAGAGTGGACCCTCAGAGCTGACTTTAAATACAACTAGTTGTTGGCAAGAACATCAACAGCATTACACTCAACTGTACTATTTTCTTCTCTAATTACTTTGTCAACAAGGTCACACAGTCTGTAATAGTCCCTTGGAAAAAAGCAACATGAGCAAACTGCAGTCACCTCTACACTGTGTCCACTGCACAGACCTGCCAACCTTGAGAGTGAGATTTAATTTCCACCACCAGAAGAATGCTCAGCCATTCTCTCCTCCAGGCCCCTCAGTATCTCTCCCCTTGACATCATGCTTCTCTAAAGCTATTTGGTCATGTTAAAATCCCAGGTAATTCTGCAGGGCTGGCTGAGGAGGGGATTTGACTACGTACATTCAAGAAACACAGTCACCTGGTTAAGCTTTCAGTACACAAGCAATACCGAAGCTCTATCTTTTCTATGCGCTCTTAACATAAAGGCGAGGCTGGAGAACTGACACAAACCACGTTTCTCCTTTTCTACTGCAGTAGCAAACAAACCTCCTGGATGCTCACCTGACAATGCATGATTAACAATCTCTGATTAACAATCTCTCCAGCTGGCAATACTAATGCTGCTTTAATGCACACAGGATGTAGGGACCACACATAATAACAAAATACATAAAGGGAAAAGATGGTATTCAAATGCTTTGTGCTGGAAAAGGTAACAGCCTGCTGAATCCAAACACAGAGGGCGCTCCGATGCATTACGCCTCTGCTCCTGCCTGTCTTGAGGAATGCTGCCCTTGAAACTTTCCTGTAAGAAGATAACTGAGCAAGAGTTAGAAACAATGGGATTTGCTGGTGGTTCCCCAGGCCCCATTCTCACCAATAACATTCAGGGAAATGTCTTAGATCCCTCAAACAGACAGTAGAAATTCTCTATTTCAAAAGTTTTCAAAAGCAAAACTCAAAACTAGCAACTTCATTTCTGGCCTTGAAAGCAAATTAATACTCCATGCAAGTCAAAACATTTAGTCTACAGCAAGAAAGCCAGCACATGGCATATGTAATCAGAGGGATCACACCAACAGAGGTTAAAATCAAATTACTAAATTGCACCCAAGAAAACAGCAAAAACATTTCTAAAGTAGCTTTAAGGGCCCAATAAAAAAACCACAGTAACTGCTACTACACTGCCACTTCAATTCACCTTCATTGTAACGATACTGAAAGTCCCTGGTGATCACAGGCTGTTGTGTCACACACAACTTCAGAGCATGAACCATGCTGACCATTTCAAAATCACAGCCCCGAATGTATCCCTTGCCCTTGGGCAGGACCTCACTTGTATGCCGGGCAGCAGTGGCATTCTTAGCTACTTCCTTTGATTCACTCATTTCCCTCCACACCCCAAATGCAAAACCTTTTTCTCTTTTACCATGAAATTTCAACGGTCACAGCTTAAAGCACAAACAAAACACAGAACTGAAAAGGACAAAGAACAAAATTAATCAATTCTTCTTGATTGCTTCACTGGTGCATTTCAAACAAAAAGAAAAGTGGGGATGAAAAGTGACATTTTGATGAACAGTCGCTTAAATTTGCAAAAACTAAATTTATGCATTCACCCCCCTATTTTTTAGTATTTTTTTTCTAAACATGATGACATTTTACAAATTCAAAAATTATAAGTAAAAAGAGAGGGAGGGAGGGAGGGAGGGAGAGAGAGAGACAGAGAAAGAGAGAAAGAAAGGAAGGGGGAGGGAGGGAGGGAGGGAAGAAGGAAGGAAGGAAGGAAGGAAGGAAGGAAGGAAGGAAGGAAGGAAGGAAGGAAAGAAGGAAGGAAGACCTGGGTAAGAACGACCTCCCCACAATCCCTTCCTTGGCTGGAGACTATGAGATGCCACCAGCTCTAATGCATATTCCCACCAACTGACAGCACCTGGCACATAGTAGGTGTTTAATAAATTTGTGATGGGGGAAGGTAGAAAGGGACAAAAATACCTAAAGATCTAACTAATGATCTCTGCTTCGATCCATTTCTTCCTCTATTCTATCTTTCACACTTCACTAGAGTGAGCTACCAAAATGTGCACCTAATCACTTCATTTCTCTCCTTCAAACCTGTGAATGAATACAGCCCAGGGTTCCTTGGGACCAATGATCTGAGCCGGGTCAGATTCCCCTGCCCCAGCCCTCAGCACTCCTTGCACTGCACTTGCCACTCAGCAACTCCTTGGAGTGTCCCACTGTGCCCCTACGTCTGCAGCACTGGAGGTTGGACCAGGCCCAGCCCCTCATCTGCATGTGGGTCCTCTATGTGCCTCCAGGCTCAGCTCAGGCACTGTTTCCCCAGGGAGGCTGTTCTTTTTGCCCCATTTCCTCTCCTCCCATTGGTAATTCTTCGTTTACTGTATTTCGCCAGGTATAATGGGCTCCCAGGTATAATGCACACCCACGTTTTTGGCCCAAACTCTCAGGGGAAAAAGAATCTTTCACCTCGTTTATATTTAGGTGTTTGTTTTTTGTATTATAAAGAAATTTTAGCATTTATTTTTTAACATATTATGGTACAAGAAATTTTATGTGTAAAACTTAATATTAAAAAAAAAATGATGATTGTACTCCAGGGTATTATCTTGATACCAATACCATTATTGATTTCTAGAGTTATACTTTTAACTCATAAGCATAAACAAAAGAATTAAAAACATTTATACAGATATAGAATTAGTACTAACCAAGCATAACGCGCATCCTTATTTCTCCCTCACAAATTTGGGCCAAAAAAGTGTGCATTATACACAGCAGAATACGGTATTCAATCGATGAGTAATGATTGTTTACTCTTTGCTAGGCACTGGCATAGATGAGGCACTCAAATGTGTGTTCAACGAATAAATGAAGATAATAGCAATGAGTTAAAAGAAAGTCCCTGTTTTGAGAAAAGTGAGAATTCTCACAAAAATTTAAGAAGCAGGGCTCTATAAGAGGCTTGGTACTTTTTAACATTATTTTAAATGTATCTGTCTCCCACATTATCCTGTGACTCCTTAGAACAGGATTTTTGTTTTTTTTTCACTTACATATCTTTAGTATCTAGCAGAGAGTTCTTCATACAGTAGCATTCAAAAAACTATCTGTCCAAAGAATGAAGAAAACTATTTCACGTTTAGATTTATAACCTCAAGAAGATCTAAGTAAATATTTCCTTAAGTAAAGTGCGGCTTCTTTTCAAGTTTAGATTAAAAAAAAAAAAAAAAGCTGCATCATTCTGCGGTGATAACAAGAAACAACTAATATCACAACAGCCTAATGAAAGAGTCAATTGAATTGTGACACTTTCAAAAGAAATCAGATATAACTACGAAGTAAAAAAACACACAAATCCCTATTATTTAATACAAAAAAAAAATCTAATGACACAGCAAATACTCGATTTGTATGTATAAAAATCGTAAAAGATACACAAAATGTCAAGTTGCGGGAACTTTACGAGTTTCCTGGTGCCCTCCTTCTGCTCGGTCTTCGTTCCTTACAGAGGTGCTTTTCTGCCAAGAAGCACAGCTGCAATGCAAGTTTCATTTCACATTTCATGTGGGTAAAATTATCAATGAGCTGCCTCCCCCAAACCCCTGGGTAAAACAGCTGATGAAAATACTGGTACCATATTATCAACAAGACAAGGAATAACACGTGCTGGAGAGGATGTGGAGAAAAAGGGACTCTGGTACACTGCTGGTGGGAGTGCAAACTGGTACAACCACTGTGGAAGGCAGTGTGGAGGGTCCTCAGAAAATTGGGAATGGAGCTACCATTTGACCCAGCAATCCCCCTTCTGGGGATCTACCCAAAATACCTGAAAACCTTTGTCCGCAAAGACTTATGTACCCCAATGTTCATCGCAGCGCTGTTCACAGTGGCCAAAACATGGAAACAACCAAAGTGCCCTGCGACAGATGACTGGATAAAGAAGCTGTGGTACATATACACAATGGAATATTACTCAGCTGTAAGAAAAGATGAAATAGTGCCATTTGCAACAAAATGGATGGACCTGGAGATCATCATGCTAAGTGAAATAAGCCAGACAGAAAGAACAAAGAACTGCATGATTTCACTTATATGCGGAATATAAAACTGAAAGCAAAGAAAAAAAGAACTGAACAAACAAATAACCCATGGACACAATCAATAGTTTAATGTTTATTTGGGGATGAGTGGGTCAGGGAGGGGAGATAGGGGAGGGGGTGGGAGAGGAAGGGGGGAAGCTAAATATAAGGTGATGGAAAGAGAAGTCACATTAGGTGGTGAACTTATTATACATCAAGTTGACAACGCACTGTAGAATTGTATGCCTGAAACCTATGTAATCCTTGCTAACAGATGTCACCCCAATAAGTCTAACAATAAAAATGAATTAAAAAAAAAAAAAAAAACTTAAAACTGTTTATAAAACACTAGTGATGATAATTAGATTGCCAGATAAAATACAGGATCCCCAATTCAATTTCAATTTCAGATAAATAAATAAGTTTCAGTATAACTAAGGAAAAAAAAAAGAAAATACTGGTACCAGTCACTGACAGGCACGAGGAGGGGCTGGGATGCTCTTCCTCAATCTACAGCAGGACCTACAGCTTCCCCAGTTAAAGCATTTCTTCCCAAGGAGAAAGTTTGGGTCTGACCCTATTTTAAAACTTCAAGCACAGGGCCACCGTGACTTGGCCCTTCAGAGAATTTTAAGAAAGCTAGCTGCGGCAACAACGGTGCCACAAAAAGCCCAGACTCACATCCAGGCAGACAGCAGTCTAAATGTCAACTGTGAGTGGGTGGAGGAAGATGAGCAGGGCAGGGAGAAGTCAGTTTTATTTCACAGTATCAACATCACACCAGTTTGGTTTTTCTTCTACTTCTCCTGAAAGACAGCTTTCCAATCCCTTCAAATGTGTGAAACCCAACCTTGACTTTCTCACAGGCTGCAATATTTGGGCTCTAAATAAAGGGGAACAAATCAATGTTTGGTCATCACTCAGAGTCCGACACGTATCAGGATTAAGAAAAGCAGTAATGGGGGCCCAGATCCCACAGCGCAGCAATGCTAACTTTCTTGGGGTGACTTTCACATGAGTCATGGGTTCTGAGAATGCCTCCTTCCCCAGCTGGGGATCAAGTGACTAAGGGACAACAGCAGGCTGCAAGTCACATTCCACACCACACATTTCACAAGGTGGTGGGATACAGCATCCGGAAATCTGGGCAGTATCCCTGGGGGTAAAAGGCAGAAAGAACTCCATACCGCCTAAACATAATTGTACATGAAATATAGCTTATATCTATTAATTTTTTTCTAACTTTCAATTGTGGTAAAATACATATAATATAAACCACTTAGAAGTACACAGTTCAGGAGTATGAAGTCCATTCCATTTCCAGAATTCCTTTCGTCCTGCAAAACTGACACTCCATACCGACCAAAAAGCTCTGCATTCCTCCCTGCCCCAGGCCCTGACGACCACCCTTCCTTCTCCGTCTCAGATTCATAATCTGCCTCTTCTTAAGGACGTCACATAAGTGGTGTCACACAGCATCTGTCTTTTTTGTGTGTGACTGGTTTATTTCATTTAGCACAATGTCCTCAAGGTTCATCTGTGCTTCATGATGTGTCAGAATTTCCTTCCTTTTTAAGGCTGAATACACTTCCGTTGTCTGTATATATCACATTTTTGTTTCACTCATCTACTGTACACTTTGGTTGCTTCCATTGTTTGGCTGCTGTGAATAAGGCTGCCATGAACATGGGCATACAAATACCTCTTGAGGACCCTGCTTTCAATTCCTTTGGATAAATACCCACAAGTGGGATTGCTGAAGCATGCAGTTATTCTAGTTTCAATGCTCTGAGGAACTGCCATGTTGTTTCCCATAGTGGCTATACCATTTCACATTCTCACGACATCCTTGCCAATCTTGTTACTGTCTTTCTAATAGTAGCCATTTTAATAGGAATGTGGTGGTTCCTTAGTAATTTTTATATTTTCCAAATTTTCTGTAATATCCCTATATCATTTTGTGTGTGTGTGTGTGTGTGTGTGTGTGTGTGTATGTATACAATAGACAAGACAAAAATGGGCTGGAATTATTCCAACCAAACTACATCACATAATACTTTATGTAAGAATTCTGAAATTTTCACATTTTTGCTTTGTCATGTGCATGTGTGTATGTTTAATGAGCTTTTTTTTTCTTAATTCCAATCTTGCTCATCTCCCTGAACTATAAGAACAAGTATATGTCCAAATTCAGACACAAAGAAGCAGAGGAAAGAGTGCTTCCAACCTAGGAGGCAGAAGCTGGGATGCAGAGAACAATGTGGACCAACGGTGCTTCCACCCGCCGGATACCAAGAAGACCACCCCCACCCCACCCCCACCCCCGTCCTCCCTAAACATGAGCACTGTCAGTCCTTCCCATTCCATCCCTGGCCTTCAAAGTGGGAGGCTGCCACATTAGTGCAAATGACTCTTCAACACGCTGGCCAGATTAGTTTCAATTTCCTCAAAAAAGAAAACCAAACCAAACCAAACATAAAAAGCCCCTCAAGCTTAGGAGTGCAAGAGGTACATCAATGACTGAATGACTCAACACCTAATGCCTTTAATTCTGAAATGATCCCCCTTTCAGGACAAATGACTTTGCTTCCGCATCTTTTGGCCTCCGTTCCATTCAACATGTGTCCTTCACCATGGCCACCAGCCAGTCCCTTGACATTTCTTTCTCAACCCATCACCTCTGTTCTGGCTCCACTGTCTACCATGGAGCCTGGAGCCTGAGTGACTCACGGAAGAAATGGATTCATTACACATTCACTTCCTTTCATTTTCTCTAGTGGTTATCTAGTCACAGGTTAGCCTCTCAAAGGAAAGAACAGGAGAGAGTAAAAACTGACCCATTTCTTAAAATTTTTAACAATTCCCAACGGCATGCTGAACGAACCCCCACCCCAACCCAGTCTTGCATTCACAGTTCTCCATTATATCAATATAACCACATGTTACTGTCCCAGTGAGTTCCCAAATAACCTTCAATGAGTGCTAACAGTTCTGAGAAGTTGCATGTGGGTTCTAGGAAGGCGGAAATGAGAGCTGAGCAGTCAGGACCCCAGGCCTCATCCAGAGCAGTTCCACTTTCATCTAACAATAGGCAAGCGTTCAATAAACCATGTTGCACCCAGAAGACAGAATATTATTCAGCCATTAATAGCTGTATTTCAGAAGAACATTTGGTGACATAAGAAAATGTTCCTGATGTTAAATATACAACTTATCCAAGTTCCTAAATACGTAACCGACCTAGGAATAAAAATTGTCTAGAGCAGCGGTGTCCAACCTTTTGACTTCCCTGGGCCACGCTGGAAAAAGAACTGTCTTGGGCCACACATAAAATACACTAATAATAGCTGATAAGCTGGGGCGGGGGGCAAAAAAAAAACACCTCATAATGTTTTATAAAAGTTTACAAATTTGTGTTGGATCGTGCTCAAAGCCGTCCTGGGCTTGTCCAACCTGTGGACCACGGCCCGCATGCAGCCCAGGACAGCTCTGAATGCGGCCCAACACAAATTCGTAAACGTTCTTAAAACATTAGGGAAAATTATGCACGGACCTTTTTTTTTTTTTAGCTCATCAGCTACTGTTTGTGTGAGTGCATTCTAGGTGTGGCCCAAAACAATTTTCCTTCTTCCAATGTGGACCAAGGAAGCCAAAAATTTGGACACACCTAGTAGACTCTAGAGCAGTGGTTCTCAACCTGTGAGTCGTGAACCCTTTGGGGGTCGAATGACCCTTTCACAGGGGTCGTCTAAGACCATCGGAAAACACATAAAGTAGTTATACGGACCAGTCACACATGTGTAGAGAGCAGCTACCAATAATTTTATGTTGGGGGTCACCATGACATGAGGAACTGTATTAAAGGGTCATGGCATTAGGAAGGTTGAGAACCACCACTCTAGAGTCTAGAAGGAAACATACGTCCGCGTGAACTGTGGTTGTATGAATATGACAGAGTCATAGGTGCCTTTTAAACTTTCTTCTTGCTATAAATTGGTTTTAAACATGTTTATGTAATCTTTTCTTTAAAATAAAAAAAAATTTTAATTATTTCTTTTCTTAAAAAGGGTGATTCCCCAAAGCCCTTGCTCTATGTATTCTCCTTTCTAAAGCCCTGAAAGTGACTGATCAAACCTCACTCACCTTTGCTGGAGATGTCACGGACTGACATCTAGTGAGTGGTCTGCAGGGCACAAACAAGCTAGGCTGCTCACCCCAGAGTTCTTGAGCAATGAAATCACACACACACACACACACACACACACACACACACACAATCCCTTCCAGTGAGATGCATGTACCTGTGTCTGTGTTGACCTTTATTTCAATAATTCTGAAGTGACCTGCTTTA
This sequence comes from Lyroderma lyra, assembly GCA_004026885.1. Lineage (NCBI taxonomy): Eukaryota > Metazoa > Chordata > Mammalia > Chiroptera > Megadermatidae > Lyroderma > Lyroderma lyra. The sequence continues at coordinate 83,723 of PVJL010003948.1, forward strand.
AAAACTCCTCCATGGTTAATCTCAGCAAATTGTCATTTACTTGTAAAAGGCAAAAAATTAAGAAAATCTAAGCAACAAGACCACCGATTCTGTCAACACTGAAAGCTGGCATGCAGTACCTGGCTTTCCCCAAACATTAGCGATTTCCTTGAGGACCAGATATTTCTACTAAATGTTTAACACTCACAAGGTGCTTGGCCTTAGTGCGTTCCTCCTCACTTGATATCCTCTCTCGAAGAATAGCTCTGGTTAACTGTTCGTTGGCAAAAGCCCTCTCTCGGTCCAGCTCCTTGCCTTGCTTTAGTCTGAAAAGACAAGAAAAGTCTCACTCAGAAAAATAAAAAGATTTTATTAGTTGACATTATTTTATTTAATAAAATACCTAATAAAAAGAGAAACAGCTAAAATCATCTTGGCCTATAGTTCATCAAAAGCAGGTAAGTTTTCTAGTAAATCCCCATGCAGCCTTTATTTCAGCACTTAAAATAGCAGAATTCAAATACATGAAGTTTACCAATCTGACTGCTAAACTAGTTTTATAATACAAAGGTGTTCTTATGTAAAACTGAAATCTGCCCACCTAAAAATTCCATTCCTGATGCCACTGTCTGCTCTCTGGATATGTAAGTAATAAATCCAATTAACAAGCCATCTACAAGATAAATATTTGAAGGTAACCATCTCTTCCCCTCAAAATTGACTTAAATCTAGTGTTTATTGAATACACAGTAAGCACTGCATAAGGCACTGATGACACAGCGCTGAACACGAAGGACATGTTCCTGTCCTCATGGATCTTGTATTACAGCAGGGAACTAAAAACACAATTAAGATATCTTCCCTCCCGGTCAATTACTCCCATTTTCCAACAATTCTCATATGCAAATTTGGCCAGACCTTTCAACAGCAGGGCTCCTCACCTCTGGAAGGACTCCAATTTGTCCCTTAGCTCCAAACTAAATGCAACACTGCAGACATGGTCTAGCAAAATCTAACAGCAGAACTGCACCTCCCAAGGCCTGCACGCAATGCTAATTCTGTTAATGAAGCATCCGATTGCATTAGGTTTATCAGTAACCTCATCACACAATTAGAACATATTAAGTTACAATCCACTAAAACCCCTCATTGTGGATGAAAAAGATAAATTACTTTGGCACTGATCTTCACCACAGTGCCTGCCACATAAAGGTATTCAGTAATCACTGAATGAGAGTACACTGCAGTCTAATCTCATGGACAAAGATTTTCTGATTGCCTTTCCTTCTTGGAGAGAATAACCCCCATACCATCATATCCCCAAAGGTATAAGCGATGCTTCGAAAAGGTAAAATTGTTACGTTGTTAAAGTGAAAATCTGAGTGAAATGTGCTTTGTAAGTGGGAATGCTGAGCACCAAACTGAACTCAATACTAGTCTACCAAACTTCAGTTTTAAAAAGATTCTTGAAAAGAGCAAGAGAAAATTAAACTTTTGTTGCTATTTTTAAATTGTTACATTATCCTGATTATCCTGTAATTCTCAGAAAAACAACTGTATTCCCAGCCAGGGAACTACCTACATACTACAAAAAAAAAAAAGAAAAGAAAAGAAAAGAAAAGCAATTGTAACATATAAAATCACCGTGTAAAATATATTCAAAAATTATAATGCTTTCCCCTTAAACATTAAACCTGTGTTTTTGTCTTGAGTAAAGATGAGTAATAGAAACAAATTCAAACCTGCCCTGTTTCTACAAACCAAATTTCTCTATATTACATCACAAGAAATTTCACAGTAAATTCAGCAATGCTGTAATTCAAAACATTAACTCCCTGGACATGTAGGATTGTAATAGCAATAATCAGAAGTTCGTATCACATCCCTAGAGCGGCAGTTTTAAAAGTATGGCCCACAAGTCAGCAGCCGCAGCAGCGCCTAAGGAAGTTAGAAATGCAAATTATCAGACACCACCCCACACTACTGGATCAGAAACCTGGGGGTGCTAGGGGCTGGAAACTGTCATTTAATAAGCTCTCCAGGTGATCCTGATGCATAGTAAAGTCTGAGAGCCACAGCCTTCAAATACCAAAATACACTTTTACCCAAATAAATCCTGGAGATCTACGACAGGAGAGTAATGCCAAAAAGGAAATGGTCCACATAAGAATATTGTAGTGTTAACAGCATCAGGTTACCAACTGCAGTTAAAGCACTTTTACGAGCCTATCACCTGCAAGTAAAAGATATTATCCATTATCCCAGTGAGGTAGAAACTAAAATACTAAAAATTATCATTTATCGATCACCTACTATAGACCTCGCACTGTACTCACAAGGCACTTTATATACATATATAAAACTATTAGAAAAATTGTACTATTAGTTCATGAGCATAAAATGAATTCTATACAACTAGATGTTCTCATATCTATCACATTTGGTGTACCAAAGTTTCAAGTACTGTTTATTGCAATAACCACGTTTTTTTCCAAGTTTATTCACATATGACATAAATTTTCATTACGAAGGGAGTTAAAAGTGTGGCTCAACTTTAAGAAACATTGTAAAGCTTTGTCAAGTTAGTAAAAAAGCAGCAAAAACATGAGCACCAAAGTCTTCAACATTATAATAAAAAATGAAAGTTCTTCAGCTTGCAACACTTAGTACATTATGCAGAAACTCTGGAGTTTGACTCCCAGGCCCACATTAGGGTTCTACCAGTTTACTGGCTGAGTAAGTATGTTAGCTAACCGCCCTGGGTCCAGTTACTCGCCTAAGCAAAATGGAAGAATGTAATACCTACCTTGCGGGGCTCTAGATACGCAAAGCATTTAGCACAAGTGCTAGTAACTAGCAGTAACAACTACAGTCTCCACGGCGGGGTCAGGAAGGAATCCAAGGGAAGCAGTGATGTCCAGTGAGAAGAAAACCTCCAAAATCACTACATACACTGTGAATACAGTGTTTTTCACCACTAAGAAGTTCAGCTTTGTTTTTATCATCTTTAAGGACTTCTGAAATCAACAACGGACAAGAATGGCCAAGCACCTCCATCATTTCACCTGCGTCTTCACTTCTTTCCCACTTGCTGTCAGCTCCTAAGAGCAAGGGCTGGTCACTTCTCGTAGGCTGCTCTATCCCCCATGCTTTTAACCGTGCCTGCCACTTACCAGGGCTCAGCAGACACTTGACGAGTGTATGAATGCAGAGAGGAATGAATGGTGTTATTTCCAACCACAGAAAGAAAAGGAAAACTAGCTGCAAAAAACAGAAGCCAGGGGGATTTAAGAAACAATCAGAGAGACAAGTTGAACTTTACAAGCGCCGAACCACCATTTTGTATGATTTAATCCCAGGCTGCACTAAAGCACTTAAAACCGAAGGATGTTATACTTGCTCTACAGAAAGATGCTCTATATTCCCCCATATCAGAGCCTCTGGAGTATCGACACCTAACTGTGCTTGAGTCTCAGCGGCAGAGACATGGCAGTAGCACACAGTGAGTAAAAGAAAAATTATCATCTTTTCTAAGTAAATTCTTACAGTTACTTTCATTTATCCTTACAAACAGACCTGCATCTTTAGGGCTCTGGCAGTAGGGCCCAGAACAAGTTCTTATTACCTACCAGCAACTTATCTGCACAACTCAATAAACCTCAGTTTTCCCAATAAGTCTCAGTTAACTACATAATCTTAAAGTCTCCTGCAGTGAAAAGTTGTACAAATATCATACATTAAATAAATTATTCCCCATTCCCTAAAAACTCTTGAGAGGTGGTCGCAGGGAATAAATGAAACAAGGAGTATTTTCTACAAATTTTATACTTTTCATTCATTCAGTGGGCACTTATATTTCTAGTCTCATTCTTAGTTTCCTACTACTGATAAAAATTGTATACGAGGTAAGAAGAAACAGGGTTCACAAATTCATTTAATACGTAATGTATTTACTGGGTGACAGACACTATTCTGATTACTGAGAATAAACTGACAAGCAAAAGAAACATGGTCCCTACCCTCATGAAACTCAAACTCTGACAAATGCATTATCTGTAAAAGGAGAGCATGCCGTGACTGCATGGGTGGGAGCCAATACTTTCAGAACTCTAACAGACATTAACTGAGCAATACAGGGTTACAGAGACACCAGCTGGGTCAGGAATCACTGAGATAGGATTTTCTTTTCTGTGCCTGATCCAGATACCGAAGGCTGACATATCCAGGCTCACTAAGAGAGCGCTCTTAAAACACATACAACTGTCAATAAAAATGAGTACAAGGCTTGAAGGGGTGTGCTGAAGCTTCAAATCGCCTTGGCAATTTTGGAAAAAAAATGTTCAGGAAATCTGAGAACACAGTTCTGCCTTCTTTCGAATTATTCTGGAAGGCCAAGTTTCAGATAAATGGTGCAAGTCAGCCCAATATGCTGGAGCTACAGATCAGAAACCAGGATGTTCTGTAAGCACCCCACAAGGGAAAGAAGAGCAAAGCGCCCACTGACCAAAAAAGAAGCCAGCACCTAACTCCTAAGGTCCCTGTTAGGAGTAAAGAAGGCAAGAGATAAAATAAGTCTTTCGTTATTAACCTGGGTTTCCGCAGATTTAAGAATTATCTCAAAATAAAAGTAAACACACCAAGTGTGTGGGAGAATACATTCTCTTTATTTACTGGCATTTTCTATTTATCATTTCAGATCTCCTGGTCTAATATTATTCTACATTAAGCCCGTGATTTAGGTTTCATTTAAACTTCCTTCTTTTAAATACATATCTCTCCTCATTTAAATTCTCTAGAGTTTTAAGCAAAGAAGTAGGAGTTTAGTGTAAACTTTTCTTATTTGCATTAAGTAATTGGAAAGCTTGCCTACGCTTAATGAAATAAATAGCAGTCAGCTCTGCCCTTACACTGCAAGCCCCAGCAACTCAGCTCTTTTCTCAGAATATTCTCAATCAGGTGAGAGATTTAAGATACACCAGCAAAATCAACTTCTAAACACCAGGCAAATCTCCTATTATGAATATTATTATAGCACGTTCTTTTAAATGGAGAAGAAAATGATAATAAACTACTCGTATAAATTTTGGTACATAAAATCTGGTTCTATAATATATATTTCAGTTTCTACCTGAAAACTAGCTGGTATCCTTTTATTCCAAAGAACCTAAAGGGTTTAAGAAAGTGGGAGGGCCTTTTAAAGATTACTGCACTCAGGCATTTTTCCTACGTTCAACTTTGCTCTCTCTCTTGCAGGAGGCTTTAGGAGCTTCTTTTATACACGAGCAAAACTGGGATGTGGAGGAGGACACAGGAGACACGAAACCACCCGAGGTGGATTCTAAAGCCTCGCTGCTTAAACCTGCTGAAGCGTGAGCCCCCCACAGGAATTAGTTTCCAGTGCATTACACACCCCTGTGGTCATGTGAGGAGGTCTTATTCATAAATCCTGTATTATTCATAATTATTTTAAGAGAAGCTCATTTTTTATTTTTTCTCATTCTATCCAGAGTTTGCCACAGTCAAAATCATTACCAGCCCCTTGCCAAAGTGGCTGAACTTTCCATGGGCCTAAGTATTTCTTTGAACTTGTATACTACTCATTTGGCCGTTCACAAATACTCTTATTTATCTTCATGTAGGTTGACACAAAAGTAATTCTATACAATTCTAGCTCAGAAAATTACTTTATAATTTAACAGTTACGGCCATTATATTACTGAGGGAAAGTTGATAAACACCTCAGATAATGGGTGAGAATAAATGGGAAACTGAGATTGTTAGAGATAAAGTGATTTGATAAAATGATTTATCTAAAATTGAACTATGACCATTATACACAGATGATATCTGCAAAATATTGCAATGCACTTGACTTAGAAAGACTGTTTCAAATACCAGAAGAGAAAAACAAGCAATTACAACCTCAGAGGTAATTTTTAATGCTAATGATGAATTTTATTTTAATGCATCATACTTTGTCAAAACATGCTGAACTAGCATTCAAAATACTGTTTACTATTCATTTTTTTAAACAGAAAAGCTGAGCTGGTAACTCAACAAACTGATTATAAGACTATTAAAAATAATGACAAAACAAATATACAGCTTTCTATTAATAAGACCTTACAAAAAATAAAAGTACGTAGCAAGCTTAATATTTCTCAGATCAAATTATTTCAAATCCTGGAAGTAATACACGTGCGTTGAGATTCCAAAATAAATACATAAAGATATATGTCAGCATAGCCATATTACATTCCTACACATCTATCGCATCTATATGCATCTGTATGTAATATCTGTACATGTAGCATATAAAGTGTTAGCATTTCTTAATGCTTAATTTGTGCCAGGTACAGCTCCAGGCATCTGACAGGTGTAACTCACCTAATTCTCACAATGGCCCCATCATACCTATTAGTGTATTTCAGATGGGGAAGCTGAAACACAGGGATGTTACATGAAACCAAAGCCTACAGAAGTTGTAAGTAATTTGCCCAGGGTCACAAAGCCAGTGACAGGTGTAGCCAGGCAGCCTGACTTTGGAGCTTGCAGTGTTACATAAGACACACACACAAACTCTCTCGCTCTTTCTCTCCCTCTTTCTCTCTCCCCCTCCCTCCTAAAACACACACATATATATCATTAGACTATACAAGCCATGGGGATAGGAACTTTGTCTTGGGCACTGCTGTAGCCCTGACACTAAATAGTGCCTAGCTCTTGGCAGGTCTTAAGTAAATATTTTTCAAAGAATGAACAGAGTATGAGCATAGTGTAATATGACAAAACATAGGTACTCTTTACAAAATGGTCACTTGGCAATAAACAACACTGTCTTGGAAGACTGAATAATGGCAATCCCACAAATCATAGAGTCAATCAGCATTATTTAACCAGCATTATGACCTGGTTCTGAATATAATGAAAAGGACATTCATTTTGGTCATCTATGCTTCTACATAAGTATCATTTACAAAGTCGCTCAGAATTTAAGCATCAAGGTTTCCTTCCTTTCTGCAAGAACCTTTTAAAAAGTGGCTTTGTGTTCATTAACACTAAAATGTAGTCATAATCTGGGGTCAGATCCAGCAGCTTCAAAATGGTGCCGGAGGGGAGAAAACTCAGCCCCCACCTACAAGCCTACGCCTGCTCCTGGGGTTGCCCGTAGGTGCCATCCCGGTCCGTTCTCATCTCCCCCTTCCAGACGGTCACCTCCCCCTACACACTGCGCAGCACTCGGCACCAAATGTCCCTATTCAGTTCTCCCTTGGGAACAAGTCCTACCAGTCCTGCATTCTCTGGGATCATTTTCGTATCCAATACATTCTCCTGCTGCACTGAACAGTACGTGTACACTTGGAAAGAGTTCTGACTTTAGTTCACAAGTTCATGTCACCATAGCCCCGGCCCATGCACCCCCACTTCTCCCTCAGGAACTCACAGCTCCCGCGGGGGCAGTCACACAACAGCCTGAAGCACCCTGTCTTCCCTCTGTTAGGACAACCTATGGCCACTTCTGTATCTGGCTTGAACTAAAGGTTTAGAGGCATCTTAAACCAAAATAGTCGACATTTTATCTTAAAGTATACATCAATTGTCGTAATATTTTAACAACTGAACAAGGGTGAGAGATTGTGCCACACCAGCGGGGCCTCACAACCAACCGCCCGGTAGGAGAGTGGGAGGGAATGCCCACCCGCGAGCTGTCATTGGTCAGGACTTGCTACAAAGCACCCACAGCCCTCCCCGTGCTAGCGCTCGCCGGGTGGGCGCTGCGGCTGCTGATCGCGGCGATGCTGCAGGAGGGCAGCCATCAGAGGCAGCTGGAGGGAGAAGGAACTAGAGGTCAAACACATGTGTCTCTGGGGCAAATCTCTGGCACGGGTCCAGCTGGGGAAGCACTGGCCCCATCCACATGGGCCAGGGACAGACGGCAATGTAAGAGGGCTTCCCCCTGAAGACAGGACAACTAGACGACATTCCTGGTTGAGACCTGAGAGAGAAGCGTGGGCTCTCATCAAAGAGGACTCTTGAGTTACGAAGAAATGACAGCACCTTAGTGTCTTTGTGGATACAAAACACACGAGGGCCGTCCGGAAAAAATCCAGCCAGAAACGCCTCTACCTTTCATAGGACACGGCTGGATATTTTCCAGATGGCCCTCGTACGTCACGCCTTTTACAGTGTTTCGCACTTACGTTTCTTTTTCAGAAAGGACACATTTCTGTCAGGACACATACTTCGAAGTCATGTCCTGGGTAACGTGGGAAGTTTGGGGAAACTTTGGGCCTGCTCGGGAGGGAAGGCATTACCAATCTCCCTTCCAAGGCTTGTAGAGGAGAATCGATACCTCTTTTCTGTTGGGGGGGGGGGGGACTTTCAAACTTGAACCAAACTGCACCTTTTCACCCTGCACCTGTTGGAGATGCACTCTACCTAACTCACCCCATTTCTTTCCATGGTAGATGTGTTCATGTTAAACTTAGCCGAGTCCTCCATCAAGCCCAGAGAAAACATTCTTAAGGAAAAAACGACTACACAAAGTCCTTCATATTTTGTTTTTCTTTTTCTATCAAGGAATCTTTGGATTTCTAATCATTCATATATTGAACTGTTAGTCTGACTGATGCATAAAGGTTCATGGCTGCTGTCTTTATAAACCGTGCTTGTTACCATTACTTACAGTGCTTCTTTATTCTGTTTGGTGCTTAGAACCTTCGACTGCACCTCTTCTCGTATTTCTTTTTGGTTGGTATTGCTTTACCAGTCCAATAACTGTTAACCTTTATTAAGCTTAAAACAAATCACTGTGTTTTAAGTTTATGACATATAAATAATACATGGCTCTGAATATGTGTGATTTGTGTGTGTTTTAACATAATTTGGCAGCCTTGAACTTTAAATGGCAGTTGTGGCTGGTCACAATTATTAACATTATAACAGCTGCTATACTTAATTTTATATATGCTTACCCTTAATGTTACTCCATTATCTCTTTTCTTCTTTTCCTTGTTTTCCCAGTTATATCAAGCTACTACACATTATCTCCACATCTCAGAAAGCTCTGTGGTATTTTTTCCATGCAGTTAGTGGTCATTTCCTTCCCGGACATTCACAAACACTTTTCCCTACTATTAAATCCATATACTTGGTGGGTTTTCTCTTTCAGGATTTCTCTCCAATCTCGGTCAGCCTTATCAGCAGATGTTCCCAGTCTATTATTCATGTGCACAAGGCAAAGACGGGTCCTCGTGGGTGCTTCCGCTCCTCCCCAGGGTCGTAAGTAGTTCGTCATTTGGTATTTTCCCATGATGGACCACTCTGCCAGACAGCCAGCTAGGGCTGTCAGCGTCCCACCCCTCTCCCATGCTCTGCTCTGCGATGTGGGAGCAGGGAGTACCTAAGCCACGTCTCTGCTTTGCAGCTGGGTCCCTGGTTAGACTCCACCAACAGAGGGAGCCAGAGGGGGACCGCAAGGCCGCAGGAAGAAAAGCGATGCTCCTGTGTGCTGTCCACGCCTCTCAGCACCGCTCAGGCCTGGCCGCTCCACACCAGCAACAGTCTGCCCACACCTGCAAAACCTTATGGCACCCCGCGCTCTGGAGACACCTCAAAAATCTGAGTCCCAGATCCCCTGGCCTCTCCCCCAAGCTCAGAGACAGGAGCATCACCAGCCAGGAGGCACCCCCTCCTCAGAGGACGGAGCTGCAGTCCCACACAGCGCTGCCCCCCACCCCACCCCACCCCACCCCACCCCCACCCAGGCCACTCCCACTTCCTCATGCCAGTGCTGCCTCCGGGATCCCTCAGCGCAGGCGCTGCCCAATACGGTGGGTTTCAGCCACGCGTGGCTATGGAGCCCACGAAATGTGGCTTGTCCACACTGAGATGGGCTGTCAGTGTAAGGCATACACTGGGTATTTCATACTTGCTATGAAAATAAGAATGTAATATATCTGGTGAATAAAGTTCATACTGATTCCATGTCAAAATGATCAATTTTTAAGACACTGGGGAAAATAAAATATCCTAGAATTATTTTCACCTATTTCCTTTAACTTTTTTTTTGACATAGTTACTAGAAAATGTTTAGCTCAACAGATGGCTCACATTCTATTTCTACTAAACAGCACTGCCTTATTACAGTTATTGTTTTTGTTTTCTCGGGGGTTGTTTTGGGGAATTTCTTTTTTTTTTTTTTTTTTGGCCTTTCAGCTCTTAAATTCCTCATTAACGATTCTTACATTGATTGAGTTCTTTCTGTAAAAATAACTGATGAGTTTTGTCTCCTTAATGGATTCTGGCGCCTGGCTGATAACATTAATAAATTCTCTCAACCCCCCCGCATATCTGCAAGTCTCTTTTTCACCCTGATGGGTGAGTGAGAGCTGAACACAGAATTTGGGGGTTTCCATTCTTTATCTCAGGAATCCCTACGAGTCATCCCACCCCCCCAGCTTCCACTTCAGGACAAGAAAAGCCTAAGCCCAGACTGACCCCATTTACTTTATAAATTAGTGGTTCTTTCTGTCGGGAAGCTTGTACAAGTTTCTTTTGATCCCTTGAGTTCAGAAACTTTAGCCGCCTATGACGAGGGGTGCATCTTCCCTCATCGGTCCCTCTTAGGAAAGGCCTTCCAATTCGCAGATGCCAGTCTTCCCTCAGCTCAGTAAAAATGTTTTGTATCATTTAATTATCACTGTTCTTCTATCTCTTCCCTTTATCTGTACCAAGGCTTTAGTCTCTTTCCTCCACTATGATGTGCATACGGTTATTTTCCCTCATTGTTCGGTATCGACGAAATCAAGGTGCATCTTAAAACCGACGTGTCTCACAATCAGGTGGCAGTGCTGCCAGCGCTGCAGACAGCAAACGTGTCACTGCAGTACTCCAGCAGCTCTTGGCGGAGGCACCCCTTCTGAGCGCCCTTCTCGTCTGTCTTTCTCCCTGGCTGCCGCTTCTTTGCATCCGCCTGCTCCCCAGGCTCAGGCCCAGCGGCCGGGCTGTGTTAGTGGCGGAGCCCGCTGAGTGGTGGGAGATGAAACTGTCTCGACCCCCAGGGTCCAGTGGTGTACCCCCAGCAGGCACGGTTTCGGCCCTCTGCCAAGGGAGCCGGAAGACCCATGCCCTACCCACCCAGACCAGTTGACAGGAACATGGAAACCAAAAGGTTCTCTCAGGAACACTCAGGGAGATGGGCGAAAAACTCTGGTGACCCATGTGCTAGCCAAAACTAACCCACTGGCTCTCCCCCACCCATCAGATGCTGTCCTAGGAAAAAGCGGCTGGGAATCAAACTGGAAGGGAAGCAAGAAGACAGGAGAGGTGCTTTTAAGGCGCTGGCTCCTTAGAATCTGGTCCACTTTCAAAATGTCTTTATAGCTTTATTTTTCTTAACATTGACTTAAAGCGTTTTAGGGCAAAACTGATAAAAAGTGCTAGATGGGAAAACCTAGGGCACTGCACATGAATTCTTAAGGAAATAACTTCGCTATGTTGTCTTTTCACTAAAAGCTGCATTTTCCTAACAAAGAAACCCTGAGGTATAACATAGCCCCCCATACTACAAATACTATGAAGTCTTCCCAGATACATACACAGAGTGAGAACTATTAACACCAAAACACAATCACATAAGAGCAATTTTACACAGGGACAGAATAACGTGGTCCAGCTCTGCAGCTCGCTGACAGTAATCGAGCGTAATTGAAGAATGGGTCTTAGAGAATCAAGAAATAGATAGATTGCCTATATTGCAGAGCACAGCTTTGATTAAATACTGCACAGCAGTAATCTCAAGAGCAAGTTCCACGGCAAGCACCTACCCATAATGCTGGGGAAATGCACAGCGGACTGCTGTGAAGGTCAGCCAGGAGAACGGCGACACCAAAGGCTCAAGATGGGAATGAGGTTGGATGCGAAGCAGGCACCCCCACTCCTACCCCCATCCAGAGGGCTGTCTGCTGCAGAACCAATTCAGTTCTCCAAAAACGATCTGAAACCCATCCCAACAAAAGCTTAAACAGCCTCTTAAGGATCAAAGTTTACATCACTGAGCACAACCACCATTGTTACTATTAGCTAGTTAAACAAGGGCCCTAGCCAAGAAGCACCACCACCCTCCTTCTGAGTAAAGTCAGCCCTGTACTTTGACCTCAACTTTTCTGTAACTCAAAAGAAACAGCCCTTAGGTCAAGGGGCCTTTCCCCTGAGACCAAGCTCATGTGCACCAAGTCACCGTGGTCGGCACAGGAAGTGCGGCAGACATCAGCACCCAGCATGCCTGCTCCACGGTACCTTCTCCCTAGATGACAGCAATCCATTTTCATGCCTCTCTGACACGATTCGTCAGCTAAAAATTCAGTCCTTGGCAGATGTTTTATTTCTGAGAAATCACACTAAAGAAAAAAATTCTAGCAAAAACACATTGATTTGAAAGCCACACTTAACAGTATACTGAACTTCATTTATTTTAATTTTCATCTTAACTATAAAATGGAATGGCAGAAACATGGAAACATGTATCCAAGGAGCAAAAATAATGTAGACATCTGTATGATTTTATGTACTGTCACTGTAGGGTAACTCCTATTCATTTCCTTGCTTGATATTTTCCATCTCTGACTCAAAAGTTAAATCACAGACACACTTTAAGACTAGCTTGTCTGACCCATGGCCCACAGGCCACAGGCGGCCCAGCTTTGAATGTGGCCCAAAGCAAATTTGTAAACTTTCTTAAAATGCTATGAGATTTTTTTTTTTAGGGGGGGGGGTGACCTTTTTTTAGTTCATCAGCTGTGTTAGTGTTAGTGTGTTTTAGGTATGGCCCAAGACAATTCTTCTTTTAATGTGGCCCAGGGAAGCCAAAAGGTTGGACACCCCTGCTTTAGGAATTACCCTTCAGAATTCACACCAATGACAAAAATAAAACAAACCAATGGAGTCGTGTGAAATGAAAACACATTAAAATGTACTATTTGTGAATCAAATATGGAGACCAGCGTGAGAACAGGCTGGGCATGCAGGAGACAGAGAGTCATACCTAGCCTTCGCTCCTCAGGAGATGACAAATTCCTATCAGTTCTAACAAAAGGTATTCAGACCCATGCGGTCCCTTCCCTCTCTACTGCACTTAATTTGTTATTTTTAGCACTGAAGAGTCTGATGTGCAACTTACGCCATTTAAAAGGAAAAAATATGCATAATATTCAATTTATAACATTGTAATAGCTACCAGTTATGCAGTACTCCTTGTGCCAGGTATTTTAACAGGTGTTTTACATACCTTATTTCATTTCAACTAACAGAGTAGTTGTTAGTCGCCTTTCACAGCTAAAGAAACCAAAGCTGATAGAAGGTAAATGTGTTGCTCAAAATTACTTAGGAAAATACATGGTGAAATTTGTGTTCTGGAGTCTGAACTCCAAACACCATGTGCTGGTCAGTGGACTACATGACCTTGATTGCTCAGCTAAAGTCCCTCAAGGTCAGATGCTCCGTGCTCTGACTCCAATATTAATATATACGACTGGGCTTTCTGCCCTCCCTGAACACAGCCAGCCACCTTCCATCCACTTGTGCTGGGCACAATTTGCCCTTTGCTCCGCCTTAAGGAAAGCATCTGCAAAAGCAAACACGGGTACTGAGCTCTCACGGCGACAGGAGGCTACCAGGTGATGGGGAATATGCTTCCACTCTTCTTTTTTCACCCACAGACTCCTCGGGTGGAGAAATAACCGCAACAAGCACTGTTCCGAAGGTGTGATCGGCATATAAAATCACGTTAAGTGGAGAAGCATAAACTAAAGATCACAGCCCCAATGACCGTGACTATAACATGACACCAAAAGTAAAAAAGGTTTGTGTTAGGTCTTTTGCCCTGCAGAGTAACTAAGGCTAAGGTAATAAATTAATGTTTCAGGTGCTCTGCAAATGCCAATGCAGTCTGTCCCCAAATTTAGTTACACAGAGGGTAATGTTCCCAAACCCCTTCACTAATCAGCAACATAATTCTAACTGCGAAAGAGAAGGAACTGAGATGTTGGAGTGAGGAGAAAGTGTGCTCAGCAGGCTTTTGAATGGACTGTTTACCAAGGGACAGCCTTTCAAGAAGAAAGACACTGTGACATTGGTAATCAATGAAAGGGAAAGGAATTATAAGATTAACTACTTAAAAACATCTTGGGCATACTATCTGCAGTGTTACGCCAGTGCTTAATTACATGAAAACTCCAAAATCACTAGGTAAACCACATCTACTTATACAAATAAAATTCTATTTCCATGACGTGAACAACCATTTCTAAATTTCCACTATGTTATGGGCCTGAGGAACTGAGGCGTTTTAATTATGCAATATTAGTCACTGACACAGTGCTCTAATACCACACAGCACAAACCACGTTAGCTAAACTAACAAAAATGAATAATTTAACTCTCAGCCAGAAGGAATTCATGATGCCACCTCCATTATTTACTTTACAATACCCATTTCTATAATTTCTGAAATAACAGCTGTAGGTATTCAAGATGAGCCCACTGGCTACTTACATAGTTTCTGATCTACATTATCACAGCAAAATTTATCAACTTTCTACTCAAAAAAAATCTAGGTCACCAAGGATGTCTTCAAATCAACCTACACTCTTAATGATCGCCCTCATTAAGTTGTAACCCACTGAATTCAACCATCACTAAAGTAAAATATAATCAATACAAGCATATTTCAGATAAAGCTCCTAAGTTCCGTTATTGTCACTGAACAAAAACCAATGTATCCCGTCAATTGTGTATTCTCACACCCTTTGCTATCTGAATGTTTCCTATCGCACCAGAAAAAATAATTTTCTTTTTTAAGGAACAATTTTAGAAACAAAAACGCATCTATCGTTTTCCTTCATGGGAAGCGTCTTACGGCTTCTCACTGTAACTAACAGGGTTGAAAAAGGCAGCAAGAAACCAGATGCATTCACGGCAATCCAGAACAAATTTTGTCACAGAGACTGAGGCTTGGATTCCATCGCCCTCTTACACTCTGCCAAATATCGGAAGTCTCCCAGTTCCTCCACATTCATAGGAGGCCCATCCTGCTTCGATTCCGCAGAGATGATAGCCATCACAGAATCTGAAAAATGGTCCCTGAATCAGATACTGCAGTTTTTACAAGCAGCTAGAATTGTACTAACTCATATTCAACTCCTAGTTAAAATAATTTTAAAGCTACATAAATACTGTCAAGGAAGAAAAATTTCAGGGGTAACTATAAATTTCATTAAGATATATAGCAGATGTTACATGGAAGATGAATATTCATTCCAAATGGCTTCTAGTGCCTTCACTTTATCCTTATAGTGATTTCCCAATAACTTAACTCAAAATACTTACATTGTGCAAAAATTCAACTACAACACGTTTGTGATACAAACCGTTTGTCATTTTTTTGTTTAGTTCAACATGACTGAGTTTGTTAATGTATTTTGACAGACTTGCATAACATCCTAAAATGTTTTGAACAATGCAGTTTAGGCCGCAATGCAATATTAATAAGTGAATAATGTTCTTGAATATAAGGTTTAATATTTAATGATTCAGAGTGCTGCCTGGATTTGACGCAGAAGAAAAATGTGCACTGGAATCCCAGCATTTATCAGGGAACTTGAGAAAAAGATCCGGACTCCAAACAAACCTTTAACCTAAACTTTGAGCTGGGGTCTCAGGTGTGAAATGGATGCTTCCCCAACTGAATTCCTTAGTGCTTATCAGTATTCACAACATCACACCATTTATCAAGTGTCATTCATCAGAATTTTTAAATTACTCCAAACTCACACATCTGTGCCAAAAGGTAAAAAAAAAAAAAGAGGATTAGTATAAAAATAACATTGGGTAGCCTGCATTCAAACACACTTAGGAATCAAATCGGCCAGTTGCATCAACATGTCAATTTGATTATTCCTCTTTTTAAAAATATGTGGAAATCTCATAAAACACCAAGTTTGGATCAAACAAGGACTTATCTCCATATATTCCATAAAGGGGAGTATCTAACCTAAAGGATCACACAGGGAAATCACTTCAATGTGACAATCCAATCTCAGGCATGGAAATCTGTACACACTACTGGCCTTGCTTCATTTGCAAACAATCCCACTCACATGTCTTAAAAATAAGCATAAGAACAGCAACAAGAGCAGGATTCACTGTAATCAGTTAAGTGATACCCAAAACCACAGAGCTATGAAGGAAGGGCTGCAAGGTTAGTATTACTATCGGATGAAAATGAAGCACTCGTCCAAGGATGAAAATAAAGCTGAATTTTCAGTATTTATTTGCATTTACTGTTCACAACAGCTATGTTAATAATCACCAAAACATGATCCAGAGTTAGAACATCGGAGTTTAAGACTCTCCTTTGCTGAGTTTATCAATATACTGTATTTTGCCATGTATAATGCACACCCACATTTCTAGTCTACTTTCAGGGGGGGAAATCTTTCATTTTAATTTTTTAATTCCAATTTTTATTTGCTTATATTTTGGGCACTTGTTTTTGGTATTATAAAGGAATTTTAGGATTTATTTTTTAACGTTTTATGGTACAAGACATTTTATGTAACAAATAAAAGAATTAAGAATATTTATATAGGTACAGAATTAGAACTACTCATGTATAATGCGCATCCTTATTTTCCCCTCACAAATTTGGGCAAAAAAATCCTTCACTATACACAGCAAAATACAGTAACTCCTTTGAGCTGTTGATTTTTTCGTAGGAAGATGGGCACAGTAACACCGTATGTCAATCGACTATTACAGAATCAAATTAAATTTCTATTGTTAAGCAGTAAGCATTATACACAAAGCATTATACCAATGTGAGTAAATAAAGAAAAATCTATATAACATTTACTGACCACTAACACTTCATTTACATTATTACTGTGGTTATTAGAATAAAACAAGTAGGCAACTATGATTTCTATGTGGCCTCATTTTGTTTCTATAATAAAGGAGAAAAATAAACACAAAAATAATAGAGGAATGACCACAAAGACATGAGTGAAATATTTTCTCTCTAATATCTAAACATTCATTAATGTCATATTTTGATAGTTTATAAAGTACCTTCTTAATTTGGAAAATGACATCAGTGATACACAATGCTCTATTAATCAACTTAATGTAACATGTTTTAATCACTGATTAAAGTATTTATTGAGCATTTATTGTGTGCTTAGGAAAGTATACCAAGTATTGTTTTTAAAAAATCAAGTATTCTACCATTAAATACAGTGCCACTCCTTTCTTTTTATCATGACATTTACATGATGCTATTAATTAAGTTTGCTCCATTCCATTCTTACCAGATCAGCAATTACATCAACAATTATTCCAAAAAGAGACAAAAGAAACAAAACTGCTTTAAAATGTATACTGTAGGAAACCTGAAGTATGGCAATGATAGGTAATAGTCTTAGTTCACTATAAGATCTTAATTACCACCATAGTCAGTGAGAGTCATTTTTTTCTGTTAAACCATGTAAAAGAACTGGTGCTACAAATTCAATAAAAATTAATTAATTCCTCTTTAGCACTAGCCCTGATGGTCCTGTAGGTAGTCATGACGTCTCTTTAAGGGAGCACAGATTCGGTAATTAGACTTTTCTCACATGTGAGTAACTGAGACAAAAAGGAAAAAATTCACTTGGTACTTTTTTACCCACACAATCCAAAAATCTATATTAAAATTACAGTATCTTTAATGATTAGTCTCTAATTTACTATGTACAAAAGGGCAGAATAGTAAGCTTAGAAAAATGATCGGAAGAATACATAAGAAATTGTTAATGATGGGGTTAGGGAGTGAGATGGGGTATTGGACTTAGCTTTTTTCACTCCTGTGATGTTGCCATTTTATGCAAATGTTATCCTATTTAAATAAAGCATGTCAGATCAAAAGAAATGTAACACAAACTACAGATGTAATTTAAAATTTTCTAAAGGCCACATTAAAAAAGTAAAAAGAACCAGGTCAAATTAATTTTAAAAGCGTATTTTTATTTAGCCCAATATATCCAAAATATCATGATTGCTACACGTAATCAGTACAAAAATTAAGAAATACTGCATACGCTTTTTTCATACTGAGTCTGAAATGTGGTACATATTTTAAATGCAGAAGCAGATTTCAATTCAAAACCACCACAGGTCAAGTGCTCACTAATTACGGGTGGCTACAGGCCAGCACAGAACCACAAAGGCACATGTGGGCACGAGTTACATCTTTCTCTTCCTAAATGTGAACCAATGAGGAGGAGCTCACTAAAACTTCCCATCACTTCTCATTTCATGGCATACTACTGTTTCAGGGTTGTTTCCTAAGACCTTTATCCAGGTTTATTAGCTTTGGGTGGCATCTTCCTCACCAAATGATTTACAAGGCCCCATTTAGCCTGGGAGGCCTTCAATCCTTGCATTACCTTCTGGGCACATAAATAAGAATTCTTAATTACATACTGGTGTGCAATGCCTCCGACTGTCGACCTTTCAGGGCTTTAACTACATCGGCAGAGTTGGCTACTGCTAATCGCAGAAGGTCTTTAAGAGATCAAACACAATGAACTGTACCCCTTTCCCTCCCACGTGTCACAGCAGCAGAGACCCTCGGACGTATGGACGGTCTTCTCAGCCCTTGGAAACAATTTTCTAAGCAAGCAAAAATGTAAAGGCACTGATACATAAAAATCATTCAGCATCACTATCAATTTTAAAGCTTATTATTAATTAAAAGGAATATTTTTCAAACTAAAAGTCAACTTGATGTTTTTTTAATCACTTGGTAATGCGATAAGAAACCAAATGCCCTCATTTCTCCCACTTAGCACTTTGGAAACTAGACATGGGCACACCCTTAGAAAACAGAGAGTCAATGACTCATGCAAAAAAGACAAGGTTCATCTAGCTTCATTTAGCTTGTTTCCCCTAAATTTCCTGCAATACAGAGATTTTCTACACTCCTTAGAAATGATAAAGGCAAGAAGTAATGAGAAAGGGCACAGGCAGACATGAGACCAAGGCTTTTCACTCTATACAACTAGACAATAATAAATTCTCTAAAACGGATGAATGGATACAATAATCACATTTACAGAGCATTTACTATGATTCTGTATGAGTCACTGTGATGTGCACTAAGAACTTTACATGGAATGTCCCATTTAATCCTTAGAAGAACCCTGAAGATACAGTAACTCAAGGTGGGGCGGTGGGGGGGAGGACTATTGTCCTCCATCTTACAGATGAGGAAACTGACCCCTAGAGAAGTCAAATAATTTGCTATGTGGCCCCCAACCTAGTAACTCATACAGTTGGAATTTAAACCCAGTTGTCTTACCCCTTAGACCACACTCTTTACCATGGCACACTATGGTTCTTCAGTTCAAAGAGAGAAGAGTTCTCTGCAAGAGTAAGTATTTTATACTAAAAGTTTAATGTGTACCAGGCATTTTATATATGTTATCTTTATCTTCTTTAACCGCCACAGGAAAAAAAAAAAAAGCTTGTCAAATAGATATTCTTATTAATCCAATTTCGTAACTGAGGAAATTGAGGTGTAAAAGGGTATCACCTACTCAAAATCACAGATTACTAAGACACAAAGCTAGAATTCAAATCAGACCTCTCACTCCAAAAAGACCTAACTTTTTACCTGTTTTTGCCCCTCAAAATTTAGATGGATTTACAATTACTACCGTGATAGAAATACACAGTAATTAGGCTTTCCTACTACTAAAATAATTTTATTGTAGTATGTAAGTGTTCACAAAGAGCATTCTTTATATAAAGATAACTTGGATGAAGGTAAGCACTTCAAAAAAAAAAAAAAAAAAGAAAAAGAAACATGACAACCCATATAAGAAGGTTTTCAGAGGCTACAACACTGCCTTAATTTCTAAATCATTTTCAGCTTGCTTTAATGGAATTAAGTCAGAGCAGGAGTACTATTTAGGGACACGCTTATAAATTTTTTCTTTTCAAATAGCTATAGAAACCTTATTAAAACTGCTCTTCCATTTAATGTCATGTCATAATGACACCTTCTGAAATCTTCATATACAATATACTCATATTGGCAGTAAATGTTGCAATGATATTAACTTACCATTCATTTAAGTAGAGATTGAGCAAGAATAAAAATGAAAATGAGTTCCATTCTTAAAAGTTTCATTCTGGCTTACAGGGTAAAATGAAATGGCTAAGTCACTGAAAATACCTAGGAGTTGTGTTATGTATGTATGTCTTGGAGTATGAAAATGGGGTTAAAAAAAAAAAAAAGAAACCAATGAGGTCAACTCAGATAGTTTTGAAAAAATTAATCTTAAAACTATTCAGGATGTATCTACATATTAAAATTAACGGAGGTGAACATCAGAAAGCAGATTCTCGGGTAAGATAAACGTTTCAAAGACAAAATACAACACATAATTTGCAAAAGATTTTGTAAAACTTGAAACTCCCATTACTTCAACCTCTTAAAAATTCCCAAGCCCCATGTTACAGGGCTAAATGAGTACAGGATTGGCAAACATCCTCTTAAAATATTAATAGATGGAGACCTGTGTGCTTCAAAAACGGGCTGTAAATGGTAAAGTAACATCTCTGGATTTTGGGTCAGTCCCAAGGGAAGAAAATAAGGCATTATTTTTTAAAAGCAAAATTAAGACTAACAAATACCACCACTGAGCTTTTGTTTTTAATCTGTGTGACATACATAATACTAGTTAAATATCTCATATAACTCACAGTTTTAATAATTGAGAAAATGGTCATTCTGTCACTGTCCTTCATAGATGACAGTGAAAGAGCACCCTGTTTCTGTAAAGACTAATTTTACTTCCGTCCTCACATGACAATGCAATACAATTTATAGCTAGCTGTCAAGTTCACATTTAGATACTCTTCTGTTTCACACTTGCTCAGTGCTTCAACTCAAGCTCTTACCAACAGTCATTTACCACCTTTAACTGGCTACTTTTTGGCCCACTCATTAAACTACCACAAACACACCTGCTTAGCTTAAAAAAAAAAAAAAAGAAAAGAACAGATATTACACATGAGATCACTTTTATAAATCAATTAAATCCTAACCCTAAGCCCTTTTAAACGCCAAGGCACAACCATGGAAAGTTGTGATGAAAATAACTTCCATTAGAAAATCAACACTGAGAATTTTAGACTTGAAAGGTAACTTAAAGATTTAATACTAATAGAAGAATTAATTTCCCGCTAAGGAAGAACTATAAAAATAAACCATACCCATCAATTTTTAGATATGTCTATCAATCAGTCTATATCCATCCATTTGGACTTAACTGTATGCCTCCCACAATTCATACATTAAAGCCCTACCCCTTAGTACTTTAGAATGTTACCCAATTTGGAGATAGGGTCTTTTGAAAAGAGGTAATTTAAGGTTAAATGCAATCATAAAAGTGGGGCCCCCTAAGCCAGTAAGACTGGTGCCCATATAAGAAGAGAAAAAGACACAAGGGATACACTAACAAACACACAAAAAAAGGCCACGTTGAGGACAAAGAAGGCAACCATCAGCAAGCCAAGGGACAGGACTCAGGAGAAACCAAATCTGCTGACACTTTGTTTGGATCTCCAGCCCCCCGAACCATGAGAAAATAAGTTTCTGTTTCAGCCACCCAGTCTTCTCACGGCAGCCTTAGCAAACCAGTACTCCAGCTTGAGAACATGACCAGGGTAGCTTCAGAGTTCGGGAAAGGCAGGACTGACTGCTTATGTTTACAAAGGTGGGCCATGAAAGCAAAAGCAAAGTTTCAGAAATGTTAACTTAGAAGTAAAGATAAAATTCAAAAGGAACCAAGATTTAAAACAGTATCTAACATAGAGTTAACTTATCTCTTGGTAGAAATGAATTATGATATATGTCTAAGAGGATGAGAACATGTAAAGATACTGGGATAATTAAGCAACCGAAGAAAGATAGTATCGTGAAAAGGCAATGTGAAAGGGGAATAGTTTCTAGACCTGGGGTGGGAAAGGAGCAAAAGAAGCTTTTTAAATAGCACAATATTTTGCAATGAAGAAAAGTTTCAAATGCAGATACTTTTGATTTAGGTTCAGTGATCTATGGAGTCTAATCACCATAATATAGCAAACTAAGGAAAGTCTGTTTGGGTTCTATTGGTTTAACGTTTGCATCAAACCTCCACTGTTACATCTGTAATAAGCAGGGAGTTTATTCAAGAGATTAGGAGTTATACTGGAAGTAGTCATGGTAATAACCATTATTGCTTTTATTATTAAAAATAACATTATTATAAAAGCTTATGGGGTCAGTGCAAATGCACTATATTATTCGCTCTTCACAACAGCACTAGGAGAGAAGTAGAATTTTACTTTCATAATTGTGTCAATTTTTTTAAAGATAAATTCTGTGACTCACTCATACTTAAAAGAGTTAGTAAGTAGAGATGTCAGAACTAGAACCCTAGTCTTTGGACTCCCAATTCTGGATTGTTTCTTGTCTAAAAATGCACACCCGCATGCATACACTAAAATCTCTCCCATCTCTAAAATGCCATTTCTGTGTTCATTATATAATATTAAACAGCAGATGTAAAGGTGAAGTGCACAAACATCTCCAGGCTCCCTCTCACTCCAGGGTGAACCTGAATATGAACTAGTCTTGTACATCTGCTATTAGTCTGGAATCAAGAAAAGTTCTGGCAAAAACATTTACTGGTATTTTTAGAATAATAACATGAACACAATATAAAAATAACTGTACTAAGTACAAATTTAAAATCAGGTCATTATAGAGAATCAAGAAACAAAGAATAAGCAAAAGTGTAGGCTATGCAATTTTTTTTAAGCCTAGAGTTCAGTCACCCCCTTCTACAGACACAGATTCAAATGAAAATCTGAAAATTCAAATTTACTTGATTTTCCTTTTCTTTCTTTCTTCCTCTCTCTCTCTCCCTCCTTCTTTCCCTCCTTCTTCCCTTCCCTTCCCTCCTCTTTCCGCCCCTGCCCTCCCTCCCCTTTCTTTTCCTTTTTTTGGTAACAAGCAAAAAGCAAACACCTCCCTACTGCATGTCTACCATATCTCATCAGCTGTACACAAGTCTCAGTGATAGGTTTTTAATCTTATAGACAGCTAATAAGAGAACTTTATTAAAACTGTTATAATTTAAACTGAATTTTTTGAAAGCCATATTGACTTAACAATACGCCAATATAATCTGCCACGTATTTAGGAGGTGCCTAAACTCTCAGGGTACTCACTCAGTAACAAGACCAACCAAGAGGCTATCTACCACACTAGGGACCACCCATCTAAAATTAATTAAAATAACAGCCAATGAAACGGACACAAGGCATCGTCACAGGCATAATGAGAAACAACACTGGTTTTACTACTATGTCCCCAAAATCTGCAACAGTGAGAAAAAAGCAGGGGCTCATATTAACAATGAGTTAACTACCACTATTTCTTGAAGGCAATTCGACAATAATAATATTTTGTATAACCTTTGACCGAGTAACTCCACTTACAGAAATTTGCCCTAAGGAAACAATACTAGATATCTATCATTTAATAACAAAGATATTCAAAGCAGGGTGCTCATACCAGTGAAATATTCTGAACCATCCGTTGGGAAAACTAAGTGTCTAATAGTGAACTACATGAAATTACCTAATGACAAAACATGTGCATAATCTATCTCAAGAACAAGAATAACAAGGCTCAGAGAAACAACAGGACCATGTGACACCACTTCTGTTATCGTCCCATGTACACGTGCCTATGAACCAAAAGACTCACAACGGTCCTGTGTGAAGAGTGGGATTACGGCCATTTTCATTTCCTTCCATTCTGTCTAGCTGCGTTTCTGTCATTTTTTTATACAGTGGACATTATTTTTGTAATTCGAAGAAAACGTTCCCTAGTACTATCAGTGCCCTGTGACTTCTGCTTCCATGCAGAGATAGTTGTAGGGACTAGGAAGATGTCATGGGGGAGGTGCTGACAGAACACAGAAAAGCAGAGCAGGTTCCAATAAAGAACTGACCATGGGCGAAGGAACAGAAAAAGCAGCGATCGCCTCCAGCAGCAGTGGGTACAGGGTTGGCGCTCAGGAACTAACTCCCTTATTGAGTGCCTGAGGGGCCACCAAACGTGGGCAGAGAAGGCCACTGCAACACGCTGCAGCTGACCCCAGAGCCTCACAAGGTAACTAGCAACTCCCCAGATCTCCTTAGGGCCCCGCACTACAGCTCTGCTGAGCCTTCTCCGGGCCACGTCACATCCAGGCCCCCCAATCTTCTGCTGCTTCTAGCTTCCTGATTAATTTATTCGCCCTTTCAAAAACTGCGCTAATTCATCGCAGCCTTCCTGGCACTGCTGTCTGGCTTCTCAACACGTGATATCGGATGTCCCATAAACAACAGGACTATTATATTAAAATCGTGAATCAGATCCAAGCATCCTCTTTCCCCTCAAGCCTATTAACTTGATGTCCTACAGGTTGAATCTCATTGAATTTGCCATTTACAGAATAACCATTCCAGGTGTATGCTGCAAGTCCTCTCTGCTGTTCTGGATACCTCTTCAGATCTGCACATTCGGAAGAAATCATCGGAATGTGGTAAGAAAACCAATCCTGCTTTTCCCCTAATGGAAAGAACTGGAGGAGATGAGTCCAGCGTGCAATAAATTCATGACTGGACGACACCCTTAAGAGGACTGCCTTCCTAAGGGGAGCACAGATGGCCCCTCACGGTGAAGAGCAATGAATATTGTGGTGAAGAGCAATGAAAATGTCTCTTTGAAATGCTAAGATTAAGTGATCAAAAGGGTCAGGTAAGAAAATTCCTATTCTTCAACATTTTGCCATTACTAGACAGTAAAAGACCGCTGATTTCATGCATAGAGCTGTCACCAAATGTTCCCAAACTCAGCAGATTAGACTACTAGATGGTTTTCAGGGCTGAGAAATAAAAAAAAAAAAAAATGAAAAAAATCAATCAAAACAAGACTTTTCTGTCTTCTACACGCATGTAGAAAAGCAAGGAAGTCTAATTCAGTGGAGGAGGGGGGCACGCTTGGACGTCATAGCAAGGCCAAGCACACTGTCAATAACAGTACATTTTAAAAATCACTTTGCCACTTTTATAACGTCTCTCGGCCTTACACTGCCTAAGAATGATACAATATATTAAATACATAAAGATAACACTAGTCAGCCATAAAAAATGCCTGAAACAAATTTAAATGACCACCATAATAAAGAATTTGATCTTTTCTTTTCATATTCTCCCTAGGCTTATGTCAGTAAACTAGAATAAACATGTTATTAAAAGAGAATCAATAGAAGGCTTTAAAATATACGGTACCACAAAAGGTCAAGCCCTGGTATCGATTTTAATATAACATTTTTTTGTGCAGCTTCCCAAAGGGTTCTTTTCTAATACTGTTCTTCATTTTTCTCCCACTTTGTTTCCTGAGTAGTGAATGTGTTGTTCTTTTCTGCAAGAAGCTGTCTAAAACCTGAGTTTGCCGAGTATGTGTCATTCCTGTAACAAGCTGCTGCCAAATAACAAACAAACAAACAAACAAAAACTAAAAAGATAAAATGAAAAAGAAAAAGAAAAACATTAAAAGGTGGTGGGAGGATTGGTGCAAGACAGCATGAAGCATAAGACGACAGGCAACCCACAGAACGCACAGGAACATTGCAGCTCAGAACCGTTTGCCGCCACGGGCCACCCTGGGGCTTTTGCATCCCCTGGTGCCATTGACTCCTTGGAGCCAGGAAGATCGAGGAAAGCAGAATAAGGGAAGAGGTGAGCTCTCAGGTGTCAACAAAAAAACTCTCACTAAACCAAGTAAAGTGTACAAATCTGCACGACACAAATCTGTATGAGTCGAGGCTCCTCTGAACTTGAAGCACCAAAGGGAAAACTGGAAGGCCTTCAGCAGGGTTCCTGGGGACAAATCAGAGGTACACAGGCAGAGCCACAGCCTTGCTGACTCGGCCCCAACATTCAGCAAGAGACTTCAATAAAACACACTCCAGGTCAGTCTCACATAAATACGAATGCATAGCACCCTATATATTCTGCGTGTGGCTACAAATTTTGGTTATGTTTTTGGTTATCAATAAAAAACAGCCAAAGCCCAGACCATACTTCCAAAATGCCAGCTTTTCACTTTTAGACAATGCTGCCTGAGCACTCCCTCAGAGCAGGATGGAAAAGTAGATCATCTGTGCCTCAGTCACCTGAAACTAAAGAAATTGCTGCCTCTGGAGTTAAAGGTGGGGATATGAAGAGGAAAAAAAAAAAAAAAGAAGAAGAAGAAAAAGAAGAAGAAAAGCCATTAGGCCTGCCAGAAGGGAAGGCAGTTGTTTCCCAAGAACCAAGGAAACCTGAAGAGGAAGCACTGGGAAAGAGACTTGGAGTAAAAGAGAACCAGATTCGAATTCGGCTGCTGCCCAGGAACAAGCCCTGGGCAAGGTACCCAGTCTCTCCCGCTGCATTCTGACTGTACAATAAACCCAGAGAGCAGAGCTACCACATCCACTTGCTTCCAGTGTGGTGGGGGTAGGGGGAGGGGAGTCAGCCAGCCTTGGATCCTGGGGAAAGGGGAGGGGCACCACCTCACAAGCTATCATACCCCTATAGTCTAAGGCCTCCTCAGAGGGCTCCTGGGGAGTTCAGGGCTAATGCATACCCATGCACCAAGCACAGCACCTAGTAAACAGTAGGCAATCACGAAATGGTGGTTGCTATTGTCATATGACTCCTGCTTCCTTTTCCTATTGGACGAATTCTATCCCATTTTAATATATTTTACCACAACCAAAAAATATTACTGTAATTTAGTAATGCATCCTTGTTGACACTTACTATAAGACAGAAAACACATTTTGCCCTTACAGACCTTTACATCCCAGTGCAGGAGACAGTCAATAAACAGAAAAAGTACTATAAAGAAACAAAGAGAAAGGACAACTAGAGTGAGAAAACAGGAAAGAAAGAACATTTAGATACAGCCTCTCTGTGGGGCTGAGAAAAATTCTGAATAGTAAGAGGGCTCCAGCCCTACACAATGCAGAACGCAGTATTCTAGGCAAGGAAACTGTAGGTACAAACAGGTTTGGCTACTGATGTAACTGAAATGTTGTAAGAAATGAGGCATGCGTGTAGAAATACATAAAGGGAAGAACACTAGAAGGTCAAGGGAAAGGTTTGGACTTTATTCTAAAGCTAATGAAAAGCCCTTAAAGGATTTTCAGCAAAGAAACTGCCATGATTCAAAATGCATTAACACTGCTTTGTGAAGAGTAGAATCTGGGGGACAAGAGTGGCTCCCTGCAGGAGGCTCTGTCATGGTACAAATGAGAAATGATAATGGCTCAGACCAGGGTTTCTCAGCCTCGGCACTACTGACATTTGGACTGACCAACTCTTTGCTGTGGGAGGCCATCCTGTGCACTGTAGGATGTTTAGCAGCATCCCTGGCCTCTCCTTGCTAGATGCCAGTAGCACTCTCCAAGTTGTGCCAACCTGAAAGGTCTCCAGACATGAAAAATGTCCCCCAAATGAGAAGGAGGCAAACTCTCCCCCTGGCTCAGACGAAGCAGGGATAGAAATGGTGAGACGTAATGAATTTGTAGTGTATTTTAAAAGCAGAGACATCAGGGGTAATTAATTGGAAGGGGGAAAGGAGAGACATCAAGACAAGCATAATCAGTAATCAAAATTCTGGTGTTATCCTCAATTTTGGTTAGAGTAACACCCAAGTTTTCAGTAGTTTGAGGAAAGCGCTTTCTCAGTCAAGCCCACCTGGAGCTGTACCAATCACTTTGGTTACAGAAACTCGCTTGGACAATAGTTTGGCTCCTTTTCTTTAAGTCATTAAAAACCGAATTGTACAGTTGACAGGTATATTCATAATAGAAATATACAATTTCCAACACTTTACAGTGAAATCTATAGAAATAGTCATTTTCACACATTTGACAGTATTTTGACAGTTTTATTTCAAAACACAGTCACGTGAATTAAAAAAAACAAAAATACCAAGAAAGTCCTTTCATTGGTATATTCTTTTCAAAACTATATTCCTTCACAAATACGCTCCACAACCAAGGCAAAACTAACTGCACCAAAACCTGAAAGACATAAATCTTTAGTAAAACACATGAAAAGAGCTGCAGAAAGAGCATTCAAACTAATATATAATAGATAGAGCATCACTGCTGGACCAGGAAATAATTTAGCCTCTGAGACATGGTTCAGTAAAGTGATGATGAGTGTGGCTTCAGGTTCCAGACTGCATGGGTTCAAATCCCACCTCCTCTAGTGTCTGGTTGCATGACTAGAGGCACATGAATGGCTCTGTGCTTCAGCCACTTCCTCTGTAAAGTGAGGGTACCAGCAGATCGGAGCCTGCCTCACAGGGCTGCTGCGCGGATCAAGCAATCTGTGGGTGCAAAGCACTTGGACCAGTGCTTGGGATAAAGGGTGTGTCCAAAATGTTAGCTACTACCATTATGACTTATAATATTATTACTAATACCAGCATTACTATTCTTACATAAAGTCTTCTTAAATGGCGTACAGTATCATACCAAAGTCTACTCAAGATCTGT
This sequence comes from Lyroderma lyra, assembly GCA_004026885.1. Classification (NCBI taxonomy): domain Eukaryota; kingdom Metazoa; phylum Chordata; class Mammalia; order Chiroptera; family Megadermatidae; genus Lyroderma; species Lyroderma lyra. Next base: position 112,396 of record PVJL010003948.1, read on the forward strand.
ATATGCAGTACACAGGACGAGGACCTCAATATATGATTGGGTGGGGAAAAAAGCAAGTTATACAAACATTATTACTTCAACTTTGTTTTGTTTTAAACAAACTTTATGTAAAACACTGCTAGGAAAAGAACATGGTAAGAAAGGGGAGAGGGAAGATGACTAACTTTTATGATTGTGTATTATCTGCATTTCTTCAATAGATGGATATTACTTTTGTAAACAAAATTTTTTTAAGAAATCAACATTATTTATGGTTTCAGTAGTTTTAGGAATGATCTTTCTAAGTCAAACCCATGGGGTTCTGTAGCAATAATAAAAATTGCAGAAACTCACTCAGCAATGGTTTTTAAAGTAATAAACATTTCCCATGTTAAATGAATGGTTTTATTTGACTTCTTTTTGTTTTGTTTTGTTTTGATTTGGCTTGATTTTAATCCAGCAACCTGTATGGAAAACAAAAAAAAATTTTTATGGATATTTTTAATAGATTTTTAAGGGATTTTTAAATCATCATTCACAAAACAGCACCAGGAAATAAGGAATTTAAGAGATCGGTTCTAAGAAGTTGTAAAGGTACTCAAATTTCAATCATTAATTGAAACATTTACATGGTTAACCTCTAATTTTATACTTTATGAGTGTACTTGACACCAAAACCACGCTAGAATCATTTTAATGGGATAACTGGAAAAAACTTCCAAATGAATGCAACTGTACACAGTATATGAGTGTAACTATCATAACAAACTGCCTGTGCTACAGCTGCACATTAGTCAATGGAGGAATTGCACATTCTAGTTCCAAAGGCACACTATTGAACACGTAAGGCTGTGCACGAAAAGTGATGCCTTATCAAAATACTTCGACTCCCACACAAAGGCAAATAAATGATAAATACTACCAAACACAGCAAGCAGCACAACCAATACAAAAGAGTAGAATGAGTCCAAGTCTCCTTTTAAAACAAGTCTAAAGATGAATACAAAAGGAGAGATGCAAATGACGTCTACTCTATGACCAGCTACCAAAGATAAGTGTCGCGCCTCTTTCTTGCTTCCCGTACAGTGGGAGGGCCCGAGTTACTCCCCCGAACTCAGCAAGACGCTGCTGAGCACACCTGCACTCCACTGACCAGAAACAGGTCTCCCCTCTGAAGTTAGTGACACGGGGCACCCCCTGCTTCCACATATCCCGCCCCCCGAGCGGTGCAATTAAGAAAAACGTTCCCATCTTAGGCTAACAAGAGAATTCAACTCGCCACCATCACTGAAAATGTGCACACAAGCATTTAATCATAAGTTATAGCCTATGTAAAGAAAGAATATTAACTTTAAACACAAATTCTCAAAAGAATTTGGTCCTAAGATAAAGGAAGTTTTAAAAAAACCACCCTGTGTAGCTAGCTGCCCAGATCCAATGAGGAGTAGCACATAACAGAGGTCATCTTCAGGACATCTTTTGTTTACTAATGATTTAGAGGTGAAAACCTAAGAAAATGCTTATTACTTCTTCCTATAACTGTGAATGACAAACTTTAAGAAAGTACACTGAGAAAGGCAATACTGTGAGATGGTGAAGTACATGAACTCGACCGAGACTTGGGTTCAAATCCTAGACCCATCACTTACTCGACACGAGCTTGGGAAGTTTCTTTACCTCTCAAGTTTCTGCATTTATAATGGGAATAACAGAGGTGTTGTGAGGATGAAATGAGTTAAGTATTCAGAACAGCGCTGAGCATGCAGTAAATAAGATAACACCACCTTTAAAAAATTGTTTTCATTTTAGTTTGGCACATGGGTCTTGTACTCTGAAATGGTTTTTATAACAGATACTACATAACCCTAATGTGCATATTCTACGAGTACGTCATCTATAAACGGATTCTTCTCTCAATAAAACACTGAGAAAAAGTAAAGATGAGAGACTCTCTTTTTAGTTTCCTCCAACCAGGAAAGGAAGGGCGAGGGGTTATTAACCTAAACAAGAAAATGTGCCAGTGCAATACCACGAGCATTACACTGCTGAGATAAAATTCACATCTGATTTACGTCCATGCTGCCCACGCTACTTTTCAGCTTTAGGCCCTGCTGGCAATGCTGTTAGGTCAGGAGAGCAAAAGGGGGGAGGGGGTCTCTGTAGATTTCTCCACTGTTTCCAGAGTGAATTGCCAGAGAAGAATCTCACGTTCTTCTACACTCTTCCGAACACAACATGCATTACCAGCAGGATTGGCAGATGGCTTCCAGAAGGCTCGGAGTGAGGGCTCAGCCCGGGTGATGCCCAGCCTACGTGGACCACTGTCCATAAATAGGGACTTCTGCACTCAGGGAAAGGGACATCTGGCCATTGCCCCCTCACCTTCTAAAGCAGCAACAGAAGTGAGCCAGCCAACAAATGCTATTTGCACAAGAAAAGTCACTCCTCACACAGTAAGTGTTCAATTGTCAGAGAAAAGTATCCTGGCAAGGCACCAGGGCCGGGAAAGATGATCTCCGGATCTCTAGGAAGGGAAAAGGGGAAAAACGGCTAACAGAGCTCTAAATCCCTAGCCCTAGCTATAACCAGATGGCACTTGAATCGGCTTCACATCCAAGTTCCACGTTGGGTTTCCTTAGTACATGTTTACAGGATGATGAGGGACAATGGGGTTCTACCACCTGAGCAGTCCAGAGCACGTCAATGGTTCTGCAGCTGACTGAAAAATTTTACGTGCATCAGTTTCAGTCATCTGTGTTTCTAAAACAGTGATAATGTTGATGATACACATTAATAGTTTATGTAAGAAATCATAAATGATTTATGGAGCACATTATAACCTCCTCTACCCCAGAGCAACCCAGACTGTTCTGAGTAATGGAGGAACTTCAACAAGGACTACTGCAGCTTTAGAACATACAGAAACCAAGTACTGGAAACTTCTAGGTACGGAAACCAACTTTGTCACAAATTACATCAAACACTATCCTACATGAGAGAAAACATTGTAATTACTGTCAAAAGAAACATTTGAACAAGAAGTGGTTGAACATCACTGCTGCTATTACAACCAATAAAAAAAGGTACAGATTTCTATGGCATGCTTGATTAATTCTAGTCCCGGTTTAATATTCCTACCATGTAAAAACAGCTTCTCAAACAGAATTCAGGGTAGGGTTCTGCAGCGGCATAACATCAAGAAGAAAGAAAATTGGATTTGGAAAAAGAAGTAAAGAGATGTGAATGAATCAGACTGAATAATCCAACCTTCTTTATTTGTTGGTTATAGAAAGCAGCTGTCTCTATTAAAACAGAAAAGTGCGAGTTGAAGACAAAGATGAAAGTAGCAGATGGCACAAGATTCCAATATCTCATACATACAATACCACAGCCCTTCCAGTCATCTTCCAGCGAGAAGTACTTGTAGTGGGTGGTGGGATGGGGTCTTCCTATTAACATTCAGAACTAGTTGTGTCTTTATCTACTTTTAAGCGGAAAGGAACAGAAAGGTGTAGGTATAAAACAACAGCAACACAACATGCATTTTTAACAAGGCTACCATGGAGTTAAGAAGAAAGTTCATGTAATATATTGAGAATTTCATACTACAGAAGGATCTCAAATTTCAGAGCATGTAAAGGAATATTTTGCAGATAATGCCAACAAACTCTCCCTGACCTCTACTAGAGCCAGACACTGCTGGAAATATGTTCATTTCACAGGAGGCTGGTACCTGGACATGAGGTGTGTGCCACTAAAGACTTATAATTCAAATTCCTGCAACCATCCTTTTGCAAATATTTGTAAATTAGAAGTGAGATTAATCTGCCTGTGACAGTTGTAAGTGCCATGAGAAAATACTGTTACCTGATTATGTGAAAGTCACTTCAAAACTATACTTTTCTAGCAAGCCATTGATAAATATTAGGTATCAACAGCACTTATTCCCTGAAAGTTGTTTTATGTTTTTTGTTTTTTCAGTTTTGTTTTTATTTTTGTTTGTTTGTTTTTTAAGTTAAATATGCCTAGAGATTACTTGCAGTTTCAGGTTGAAGGGAATTTCAGCACAACTGTGTAATTTGTGTCTATGACTGGAAAATACTACACTAATTTAAAACAAAGATTTATAAGACAAGTTTCTATAGTGTCTGGTTAATATCTAGTTTTAAAGGCATAATTTTCTGTTTTTATTTTTAACATAATATAGAATATATGTGTATATAGAGAGAATGCCAAAAGATTGTCAAGATTTTCTGACCTTGTGGACTCACTCAATTGAACCAATATTTGTGAGAGTTCACTGTGTGAGAGGCATCACACTAGAGAGACCACTTCTTACATTATGTATTTTTTTGTGTGTAACAGTTCATTTTGTTACATGAGTTTTTAAAAGTTTTTTAATTGTAGTAAAATACACATAACATAAAAATTACCACTTTACCTATTTTTAGTGTACAATTCAGTGGTAGTAAGCACATTTTACAATGATGTGTAATCATTACCACTATCTAGGAAGAGGTAAATTGTTTTCTAAAAGGACTGCACCATTCACCAGCAAAGTGTGGGTGTTCAAATTTCACCCCATCCTTACCAACACGGGTCCGTTTTCTTAAAAAATACGGGTAATTGGGAGTTCCCTGGTGGTGTAGTGGCTTAAGGCTTCGGCGCTGGCGCTGTCAGCGCTGCGGCCTGGGTTCGTTTCCCAGCCAGGGAACTACCCACATACCAAAAAGCAAAAAAAAAAAAAAAAATACGGGTAATAGCCATACTAACAGGTTTGAGGAGGTATCTCACTATGGTTTCAATTTTCATTTTCCCAGCACTGATGAAGGTGTCTTGTCACATGCTTACTGGCCATTTGTATACCTTCTCTGATGGAATGTCTATTCAAGACCTTGGCCCATTTTGGTTTGGTGCGTTCCCTGAGCGGGAAGCTAACCAGGGCTGCAGCAGTGACAGCGCGAAGCCCAGCCGCCGCACCACCAGGGAGCCCCCCACGGCCTGTTTTTGAATTGGGTCATTATTAGCTTTTGTTGTTCTTTAATATAACTTCGCAGCATTATGTATTTTCATGTGACGTTAACCCACAAAATCCTGTTTGTCCCTAGTGGATGCTTTCCTCCTTTTTCAGCTTTTTCCTCTAAACGCAGGAAAAAATCTAATAATAAAACCGATATGAATTATCTCATATAATGAAGTAAAAGAAAAGGTACCATCTCTATAAATCCCACCTTTACTATGAGAAACTAACAAGTACCAAAAAGTGTTAAGCCCTTATTGATGCTATAAATTGAAAAATAAGTGGACTGCATTCTAACTCACTGAGATAGCAGGTAACATGCATGATTAATTTATTAAACCACTTACTCAATCAAATTAATTATTTAAGTTCTCACAAATCTAATGTTATTTTCCAAGTAATTTAAAGTGGGGGAAATCGCATCATATGTCCATTTAAAAACAGTAAAAGCAAGTAATCATGGTTGGTGCATAGCCAGTTACAACATCAAGTAGCTATTTCCCTTCTTGGTTTCTTGAAAAAAGGTTATTAAAATGGAAACACTTCCACTTGCCTTTATAGGTAAAGAGGTGAAATTCAAATGCCAAAGGTCAGAGGTCAGAAACAGTCACATTTTTCTTGCTGTCAAGAGACTGATTTTTGGAGGTAGGGTGCAGGAGAGAAGTAAATCACATTTTAAAAGTCTATACTCAAACTGTGGCATATTATGTCCTTGCTATATTGGCCTGCTACAGTTACAACACAATATGGTCAGCTATAACCCAAAGCGCACGATAGAGTACGACAGCAAAAACGGCCTGCTGACATGGGCATTTAATTTACTCTTGACTCCCAATACACCAAACAACTATACTATCCATTAGATGCTGCAATAAGCAAAACTATGGTTCTAAATGAGACGCAACATCGTAGTGCACGTACTAATATTATGTCAGTGATTTTGCGGGGCATGATTTTGTTAACTAAGCAAATTACTCAAGAGTCTCATAAAACAGAACTGGATCTAAGATAAATTGAGATTTCATGTATAAATATTTTATAGAATTGAGAATGCAACACATAGTCATAGTGCTTACAATTAGCTGCATTATCACTGTGACCCAGTAGAAAACTCCTGTAAAGCGACTTTTAATTATGCCATACCTGCATATTAGATTTAGGATGGAGATTTAAAGGAGCTCAGGTAAATTTTAAATTTCCTAATGAAATATCTTCAGTTTAAATGATTCCTGAATGGGATCCAAATATGTGTGGCTCTCCCACTCTGAGACGCTGTAAAAGGGCTTCTGCATTAGGTGGGAGGCAAGACAAGTCATTTTCAATCCCATAGATGTTACAGTTTAGAGCAGGGGTCCCCAACCCCCAGGTATGGACCGGTACCAGGCCCCAGCAGGAGGTAAGCGGCAGGCCAGCAAGGGAGGAGCAAAGCTTCATCTGCGTTTACAGCCTCTCCCATCGCCCGCATTACCGCCAGAGCTCTGCCTCCTGTGAGGTCAGCGGCAGCATTAGATTCTCACAGAAACCTACTGTGATCTGCACAGGCAAGGGATCTGGGTTGCATGCTCCTCACGGTAATCTAATGCCTGATGACCTGAGGCGGAGATGCTAGCACTGGGGAGCGGCTGCAAATGCAGAGTAACATTAGCAGAGGTCTGACTGCCCAGAGATCATAACCAATTGTTCGCAGACTCCTATCAAAACCCTATCAATGAGTGGCAAGTGACAATTATGTATTATATTATTATACAATGTAATAGTAATAGAAATAAAGTACAAATAAATGTAACACACTTGATCATCCCAAAACCACCACCACCACCACCACCCACCCCAGTCTATGGAAAAACTGTGTTCCACAAACCAGTCCCCGGTGACAAAAAGGTTGGGGACCACTGGTCTAGCGTGCTCGTGTATGTACTGCAGTGATGAAATATGAGGGCTGTCCGGAAAAAAATCCAGCCATAAATGCCGCCATTTTTCATAGTACATGGCTGGATACTTTCCAGACAGTCCTCGTATGGTTCTGGGATCATTATTTTTCCGCATTTTCACACACCTGAAAGCATCTTACAATTGCTATCTGCCAGGCAGCAGTCCTGCAGATGTTACAGTTTGAGCCTCAGCATCAAAGTTTATAAAAACGATGTCAGTAGCCTGGAATAATTCCAGGAACAACAGTGGAGCAATCAGTTAAGGAACGCTGTGTCACCAAGGCCTTCTGATGGCACAGAATATGACGTTGCAAGGAACAATAAGGACATCAAGATTCTGAGCCAAAAAGTGATTCAGCAGAAACAGACGCAATGCAAACAGGTTTTAAGAACACCACAACCCTGGGCTTCTCGCTATCATCAGGACACTGATGTTAAGCCAGGTAATCCTTTGTTCATGGCAAGGCGCAGAGGTGGGGGCTGACCTGTACATTACAGGATGTTTAACAGCATCCCTGGACTCTACCTACTAGATGCCAATGACATCTGACAAGTGGTGACAGCCAAAAATGTCCCCAGACATTGTTAATGACCCCTGGGGACCAAAATCTCCCCCAGTTGAAAAAACACCCTTAACATATTTATTTTGTTTATATTTTCCTTCTTATGACACGCAAGTGATATGTTTTTAAAAATTCAGTCTATCTTAACAAGTTCTTTCAGTAAGAAAATTCTAAGAGATAAACTGTGTTATACTTTGCAGCAAATTTTCTCTTAGTGGTACATCAAACACAATGCTTTTTAAAATCAAGGGCATCTTCTATTCAAAGAAATTCAGCTGCCCACCATCCTTTTCTCCTTATTATGGAACCCTCATCCTGATTTTCTTTTGGGGAACTACTTCTTCCCCACTGCGTACAGTTTTAGTAGTACCTGGTTCTTCCCTAGCTAGTGGTTCTCCAGTCTTCCTTTTGATTCTTTGGAGCTATCCAATATGCTTCTAAAAATCCCCTTGCTTTCTAAGTTAGCCAGAGTTAAGCTGCAGTCTTTCATCCAAAAACACCTTATCGAAACAAGGTCCTTATTTAAGCTAGACTGACAGAAAGACATTTCAGAACAAATCCTTGCCACAAAGTTCACCAGCCTGTTACAAGTATTACTGTTTCTCCACACAACTCACCACATAGGTAGAGGGAGTAGGGGTATAAATGACACAGTAATTGTTGAAACAATGGCACAAGGAACCATTTTCTAAAACAACTTGCAAAGGCTCTATTCAATTAAGGCAACAGGCACAACAATGTTATTATGACACCAAAAAGTGACTGTTAAAAGACAATATATAAAATTTTCCCAGTGCGTTTTCCAAGTTTCTTCTCTGGTAGAAAAAAGAAAAAATACTACTAATTCCTCTAAGAACTATCATATCACATAGATGTATACACACTTGGTGCCAAGATTTGATAGCCAGAAGTCTGCATGAAGAAGGCTTCAAAAACAACACATTCTTTTAAAAGAAAAAAATAATAAAAAGGCTGTACCACCCTCTGCTCTCCCTAAAAGTGAAAGAAAATAAATTCTTTATCAAAAGTCATTTGTCCAGGTTACAGCTAGGCTGCCAACCCCAGTCCACTTGAGATATGAAATTGGCTTTCTCTGGCACCTTTTATTCATCTCATCTGCCCTTTACCTCTCATAGACCAAGACAGAGCAAATGGGAGCTGAATAATGAAGGAGGAATTAAAAAAAGAAAAGGTGCCAGAGTGAGAATTATTATAAGAAGCCGGTACCATGTGATGATAAAGGAAGACAAAAATACCCTGTGTGAAATATAATAAGCAAAGTAAATAGAAGAGTCTAACCAAAAAATACCCTCATTAAAATAAAATTCAATTAAAAATAACAGTCTCAAAGACAAAAAATTTTACCATACCATATTAATTTTCTTTGCTTCTTAATGAAAATGATCTGAATTTTCTGAATATTTAAATTTCACCATCTAATTATATACTCCATCAGACTAATCCAATAAAATAATTATAAAGTGCTGTGTGGGAAACTATAAAAATAGACACAGACCCTTTCAGCACTTCCAATTTATCTTGATTTTTAAAAACCTAGGCAGTGAGCCTTCTCTATTTTCTGAGAAAGTGGTGGTCTTAATCTAAAAACTCAAGTCCTGTTTCATACGATTCAAGCACACTGGAGCACTTAAGAAATATGAGAGGACACGTTTCAAACCCCTCACTTTAGAGGTGAAATATTTACGGCCCAATGACGTTAAATTATATGCTGATGGTCTTATGGGCAATGAAGACTAGAATCCAATTCAAAAATTCTTTACCTTTAGCTCTCTCAAACAACATAGTTAAGCAGTCTAGAACACACACATGCTAAGCACCTCCTGGTGGTAGGCATGTGTTTACTGCTCCCAGCCAAAGGACATTTGCATGATCACGTAACAATAATGCTCTGTGCTGTATGCAAATTTCAGAAGTAGCACAGATGGAAAGCACTTGACTCTATCTTGGATTAAAAAGTATTCACATATTTTTATGAGTAACTATATGCTTTAAGTCTTTAAAAAGTAGCACTTTCACCAAAAAATTAGCTGTGCTATTTTGAACACTGCTTTTTTTTTCAGCTTATAGTTTTTCAACATGTTTTTGAATCAACATGTAAGTATTTACTTGACAGTCTAGTATTCCATTGTAGACATGTTCCATAATTCATTCATCCAGTCCCCTCTGATGGGCATTTGAACTGTTTCCAGTTTCGTACTATTACAAAAACACTCCAATGAACATTCTTTTAACTTAGTATCAGTAGTAGTAGTAGTAATGGCAACAGGAATATAGAAGTATATACACATAAAAAAAGTAGAGGAATAAAATGTTCAAGATTGGTTATTTTCGTAGAATGGAATTATGAAGAATTTTCATTTTTTGGCCTTAGAGATTTCTATTATACCGTCAGTTTTTTCAAGTGGGTATACTGCTAATTAGTGCTATTTATTAATATGGCACTATGTATAACATGTGACATTTGTTGTTAGCTACAATATTGCTAACCCTAATACTTGTACTAAACAATATAATTTTCAATCGTAAATACATTCATTGAAAGAAACTAGCCGTGAACTTCCTGGATCATCCTCAAGAACTACCTGTCACATATTGAGAAAACAGGGCTTAGTATTCATGCAACCAAGAACCACACAATAGATACAATGGTTATTTATAATCAAGTTTGGGAAGAAGGTAACATAGGGCTTTAATAAGCACAATCCAAACCTGAAAATGGCCAAGTTCATATGCTCAGCACATTCTGAAGTTCAGCCAAACACAAATATCATAATGAGTCTTATTACAATCTAAAAACATTTCATAATTATAATAAGTCCACAAATGTCTCTCACAGACCACGAAACTTACCGTTTCTGATTTTCAAATTCTTTCTTGGCTTGCTCCAGTGCCAGCTCCTCAGCTACCCTTCTTTTCAAATCTTCATCAGAAACTAGAATCAACAAAGAGCGAAAGGGGATAAAACAACTGAGTTCTTAAAGACAAAAGCAAGAAAATGCTCAAGGAAACAGAGCTGAGACTAGACCTTAATGGGCAAAGGTCTGCCAGCTGGTCAGTGTCTCCTTGGAACTAGTTAAGTACCATGGAAAAGCCCAATTAATGCATTTCAGGAGTAATTGAATCAAGAATTCCCTGGTGACCTAGAAATCTCCACACCTGCCAAAATTTATAATAAAATCAAGGAGCTGCTTGCTGCCCAGTGGGAACTAAGCCAGTAAGTACAAATTCTGTAAAATGATGTCCTATCATTAACATCTGACAATCACAATGTAAGGAAGGGACTTTGGAGAGGGAAATGACACCAAAGCATTCTCACTTCAAGAATGAAACATATTTAAAAATCATTTATTACAGAAAGGAAGTTATTTTTATTTACATTCATTTTTCCATGATTTATGAAAAAAAGGCATTCATGAAAATTTTGAAATGTATTTTTTGGAATACATGTCATTCAAATTCAAGTGCCAGCAACTGGAGAGAGAATCAGAACAGTGCTGAGAACTCGGCTGAGAAATACCTGGTGAAATTATTTGAAACATCTGGTTTTTCCAATTAGAAGATTTTGTCTGACATGTTTTGTAAAGATTCTTACAGCTATGATAGCAAACAAAATAGACAAATTTTACACACTCCTGAAGAGCCTTCCGTTAAAAAATAAACACTAGAAATTCACTACCCAAAATTACAATGAAGAAAGAACTAGCAACACTTAGGAGGACCTAGAATACACAAAAGACCTATTACTTCCAATGGTTGAACCTAGCCCAGAAAAGTTAAACAGTAACTGCCTCTGCTCTGCAACAATACTCTACTGGATGGATGGGACATTGTAAGTGCCTTGCCTCAGAGCAACAGACAAAAAATGAATTGTGATAGGATACACAAAAATCCTTTTACAATTTTGCTGACACTGAGCAGTAACGAAGGAAGAAGATATAGGAAAAGGTTCTATGGATGTTTTCTCTTACTTTTGGACTATCAGAAAACAACAACAGCATCAAACCAGAAGGTGAAAAGACAACCCACAGAATGGGAGAAGATACTGGCAAAATCACATAGCTGACAAGTAACTTGTATCCAGAAAAAACAAAGAACTCCTACAACAAAAAATGAAAAGACAACTCAATTTAAAATGGGCAATGGATATGACTAGGCATTTCTCTATAAAGAAGATATACATTTAAATGGCCAATAAACACATGAAAAACCGCCCAACAGTATTCGTCTTAAGGAAACGCGATGCAAAACCACACTGATAATACCCATTCGAACCCACTATAATCAAAAAGTGTTGGTGAGAACCTGGAGAAGCTGCAACCTTCACATTGCTGGTGGAAACGCAACATGATGCAGCCACTGCAGGAAAGAGTTAGGCAATTCTTCAAAATGCACACCCCAGTTACCAACTAATTCCACTCTTAGGGGTACAGTATATACTCAACAAAACTGAAAACATGTCTACATAAAAATGTGCACATGAATATTTATGGCATTATTCATAATACCCCAAAGTGAAGACAACTTAAATGCCCAGCACTGATGAATGGATAAACAAAACATAGCGTATCCATTCTGTGTGATGTTATTCCGCCATAAAATATTATCAGGGGAGTTCCCTGAGGGTGTAGCGGCTTAAGGCTTCGGCGCTGGCGCTGTCGGGTTGCAGCCTGGGTTCGATTCCCAGCCAGGGAGCTACCCACATACAAAAAAAAAAAAAAAAAAATCATCAGGTACTGACAGATACTATCACACGGACGAACCTTGAAAACATCAGGCTAAGTGAAAAAAGTCGGAGGTGAAAGGTCATACAGTGCATGCTTCCATTACCACGTAACGTCCACCAATGGCAAGTCCACAGACTCAGAAAGCAGATCACACTGGTCGCCAGGGGTGAGAGGAAGGGCAGGATGGAAGGGGACATCTAATGGGCAAGGGATTTCTTTTGGGGGTACTGAAAAGGTTCTAAAATTTAGACTGTAGATATACTAAAAACCACTGAACACTATACTTTGATCAGTGAATTTTATGGTATGTTAAATGTATCTCAATAAAAGTTTAAAAAAAGAATATAAGAAAAAGAAAGAAGCAAGGAATCAGAGAAAGGAGTGCAACAAACAGTAGCTGAGGTCTAATCCCAGCACAGCCATCAACAACCTGGAGGATCTTGGGAAGTTACAAACCAGGCAGCAGTTTTCTCAAAACGGTGTTCTGAAATGGAAATTCTTCAGGAACCCTTCAAATTCCACTTAATGGAGAGTCTACTGTACACAGTATAAGAAAGATACACATCTCTGCTTTGAAAAGGTCACACAAAATCAAGAAAAAACTAGAACAGAGAACTTTGGTTGCATTCAGGAAAATCTTCACATTTTTCTATATTAAAGCTTTATAAGTAATACTAGTAACAGCAGAGAAATTCGTTAATAGCTCAGCAAAGAGTCTAAGTAGTCGCTGGTTTTTCTAGTAGTTAGAGTTCAGGTGAATCAGTTTACCTACCTGAGTTGTGATTTCCTCATCCCAAAGCAGCATTGGTGGGTTACGTGGGTGTCTGATGGTTATGAAATTCTATGCACTGCACAAGGTCATGATTTTCATATTTCATCTCCTTCTCACAAACAAGCATAACAACGTGACACTACATTTTTTTTTAGTTGTTCACAGTTATGAGCTTTATTAACAGCAAAAATTGAAATAAACATTTAACCCATTAGTACTACCTAATCAAACCCTACTCTGAAGTTCAACATAACCAGTTAGCACCAAACACAGTCAAACTGTACATGTATAATCACACCACTTCCCCTGGATTGTTGCAAATTAGCTCAGTAAAAGCTGTCTCAGGCAAGAGTTAACCAAAGTTTTAATCACAACTCAACTGCATTTCACTCAGTCCATTAAAAGCAGGCTCCTGAAAGATGTCGGTGCACCAGGTCTAAGTGTGAGGCAATGAGATGAGTTTCCCAAAGTGAGTTGCTGAGGCAGTCATATCTTCACAGTATTTATGCCTGTTACACAGGTGCTTTCCATCAGGGGAAAAGCCTAACTTAGCAGTGAGCTTTTCTCTATGATGTGATCAAGCTGCCATGGGACGGTAAGGACTCCATTACCAAAGGGCACCAGCTGGGTGGTCGGACAGGGACCCATGCCGGAGAGACTACAGAAGAAGGAAATGTCACTTCAAGGCTTGTCTTCTTTCTCTAAGCCCTCCTCCCTGTGATCATCAGCCCTGCTACCTGTGGTGGGAAAAGGTGAAAGAGATGGAAACACCTGGTAGTATCATCTAAGTAGGCCAGGAGCCCAGAGAGAGGTGTAAAGAAAGACAGGTGGAGGAGGAAGAGCAGGCAGCCATGAAGAGGGTGGGAAACTCCCAAGGCCACTGAGGAAGAAATGCCCAAGGGACAGGCTGGTCACATCACTCTGGGTCAGTTAAGGGACCAAAGCACAGCTGTCTTTCTAATGCCCTAAGAAAAACACACACAGACACAACTGTTGGGTCTCACTTCCAAGGTCACAGCTGAAGAAGTAATTACTTTAGCTGCAAACAAGAATTTTTAAAACAACAAAAGATAAAACATGACCAAGCATATAGAGTTTAAATCTAAAATAGCAAATCAAAGTGCAGGAAGGAAAATAAACCAGTGCAGCAATGGGTTTTGAGCAAATCTAAGTTTCACGTTACTTGTTTTTAAATCAATAAAATACAGAAGGCAACAGAACATTTCTTCTGATAGGTCTGATGCAAAGTGCGTGCAGGGGAAATGATATACCAGAGGGAGACCACTATTTAAAATGGCCTTTCTCAAAACACTCTTTTCAGCTTTCAAGATGTGAACATTTTCTCAAATAAAACTGTTATTAAACTAAAAGGTCAGTGTTTCTGGATGGGCTGCTTTAAAGAAAGCACAGAAAAGGCCAACTTTGCCTATTAGCACAGTGAGTTTCCAAGCAGATCTTTAGGGACTGGCAAAGTTTGTAAAATGAGAAAAAGTAAAAACAAATGTTCAAGCCATATAAATCAGATGTGCCATGGAAATCTGCAAAACTATTTCAAGCTCAGAAGTATGGTTCGATAGCTTTTACAGATATGCACACTTTCCTTTTAAAATGTATTAAGACAAAGGATGTTTGCTTCATATATGTGTACTCTACCTTTTAAAATCTCAGAAACCATTTTCATTTCTTTTGCAATGGCAAATGTATCTTAATGAACACAAACAATGGCATTTTGTCAATTAGATATAGATGATAGGACACTGACCATACACCATGAGAAGTTAAGAAATGCAATGGCCTGGTGACAGTAAGTCTGTCCTACACCCTTTATTTGAAATTGTTATTGAAAATAATAAATTTTGTATGGTTGAAAGTAGCTAATGTTTCATAACAAAATTTTATGTTTGTTTTAGTAAACAACATTCTAAAGGAATGTTTTGGTTAGTCCAAAATTTCTTCTTTACTGAGTGCCTAGCAATCATTTACCCCTCTTAACCACATTCAAAATCTCCAAGAATTTAAGAAATTCCAAGAATCTCTGTTTCTGATCTGTGTTCAGGATCAAGCAAGAAGCTCCTAATCTTATACCTGATTCTGAGTATTCTAAGCAACTGTGAATACCATGGTCTTAATCCTCAGAGAAAGGGCGGCATAAACTCACTGCACCTTACCTCTCTTCTGCGTTACATGACTTACGTCCAAATTCTCTGCTTTCAGAAGCTGGTTGAACCAGGGGTAGAGAGGGAAGGGGAGTGTGGGGAGCCACTATAACATATTTAAGGGAGTTCCCTGAATGGTGAACAAAAATGACTCCAAAATATGGAATGACTTTATGAATGCCTCATCATCTATGAAAAAAAGAAAAACCAACCGAAACTGAAACCATGATTTGAGACTTGCACTGATTCCCTGGACCTCAAAAGACAAAGCGATTTCCTTGGTAACTTTTTCCACAGATGACTCTCCCTTTCCTTCATTTTCCTTGCATAATCCTTACTCTGTAATTCCCTCCCCAATTTCAGTATTTCTTAAACAATCTCCATAAGGTACTTAATAAAAATTACGGCTTGTCTCTTAGAAAAATGTCAGGTCCTTTGGGATTTTTCCTTTACTCCATTTCTCTTTCTGATTTTACCATTTGCTGACATATAACATGTCCAATTTTATGAAGCCTATATTTTCATATGCAGTTTAAAAATGCTGAAGAGAACTATGAAAATCTACTCTAAGAAAATTAATGTTTGTAATTACATAACATAAGCAGCATATTTCAGATAAAGACTGATTCTGCCAGCCCTGACTGAGATAGTTGAGCCAATGCTTGTGCCTTAAGATACAGACAAATTAAATTTCCAGCTCCACAGAAATAGCTGTTAATGTTATAATTTCAATAAATGCATTAACACAAAAAGAGCACTGATTGTTTAAAAAATAATAATGGAAGCACTCACGCAATCAATGAAATATAACACAAAATGACTCACACAGCCCAGGTTGCAGGATAAATCTTGTCCTGCTTATTTTATAACAGGTATAGGGTTTGATTAGGAGAAGAGTTGAAAGATAAATAAATTAAATCTCAGGGGTCAGAAAGAAACATGTATTAATAACAGTTCACCATTCACCATTTGTGGCACCATCTAGTTGGCAAATAAACACACACACACAGTACAAGTATAATGTTCAGCTGACAATTACATTCACTATCACCTAAGGATAATGTAGCATAAGACCGTCTTCAAATAAATGCCATCTGTCTAGATACCTGGCAGGATAACTGCAGCTACAGACACATTAAAGTTAGTGATGATGTCAGAAGGAAAACCCCTAACAGCACATTCATAACCATAAATACTGAATCAGAAGTCACCGTGTTACAAAGAAACTGGCAACCTAAACACTAACAGCATCAAGCTACACATTTATTTTGTAGTATTATCGCTCCAACAGGATTTATACACCTTCATAGATTCCTAATTTGAATGGCATAATATGCAAATAGTGTCCATTTTCGTGTCTGCGTCACGATTAGCATTCATGAGAACCAGACCCACACCCCTTTCTGTGTGAAAGCAGACAGCAACACTGGGCTGCGGAAGCTCTATAGCAACAGATAAGCTCGTCATTCATATTCTACAGTGTCCACATTTCTAAGCAGACAATTCTTTAAACCAGTATTGAGAATCAGATACATCTAGCATTTCATATCTTAATATCCTGAATAACAGCTGCAAGACCTCACAAAGCCTCTGGGAAAATAAGATCTATAATTTAAATTAAAAAATAATAATTATCTCTGCATATTGCTTTTTGATGCATAGCTTAATTTTTTTGTTTGTTTCACAAATGGATGTTTTTTTTGTTCACTGGGGATAAAACTATAAATTAAAGAGTTAAATCTCTAACTCCAAATGAAGTACCAAATCCACCCAAACCTGCTTGTTTCATTCCAATGATCCTGAGGTGGCTATATTCCAAGATTTCTTCAGAAAGATTCATGAAATGCAAGAGGACCAAGCTGGAAATAAATGGGGTTTCTATCTAGTCCTGGCTCTGTCACACTGGCTTTGTGATTTTACTAAAAATCATGTCATTGCTTTAGGCCAAGGTTGTCCAACCCTGTGGCCTGCAGGCCACATGCAGCCCAGAACGGCTTTGAATGCGGCCCAACACAAATTCGTAAACATTCTGAAAACATAACAAAAATTATGCACAGACGTGTTTTAGCTCCTCAGCTATCGTGATGTTAGTGTATTTTATGTGTGGCCCAAGACAGTTCCCCTTCCAATGAAGCCAAACGACTGGACACCCCTGCTCTAGGCCATGGCCATCTCATCTGTAAAATGAGAGCGCAGACCAGGAAATCTCCAACAGCCCTTACGCAGCTGTGTTAAATGGGAGACAGATGGGACTGAATTCATGCTCGAGCCTCCACGTCCCCTAAAAGCCCATAACAACAAAGGGAAAGAAATAAAATGGTGTCATCATTAACAACGTACACTGTCACTTGTTTTCCTTGAAATGACACTTTGTTCATTTGTGTCTATCAGACACTACACCAGCAAACTACCTGAAACAGCCTCTACAAAGTAAAATAGAGAGGTGGGGGCGGGGGGGGGAGGGCAAGGTAGTGTGGGGAGCAATAACATATAGGCTTTGCTAGGCACACAGCAGATGTTCAGTGAAAATGTGTTAATTGTTTGACTAGTGGAGTTAAACATCAGTCATTAGGTAAAGTAAGTCACCGACTTTTGGGGTAGCTTAAGGAAGATTTAGAACATAGCATACAACACACTGCAAAATTCACACAAAGTAAAGTGAGACTGCTACTCAAAAACTTCAAGACAAGTCCCCTTTCCTAAAACTCTTCCTGCAACTCTTCCTGATATTGCCACTACCACTGGGTTTCTGCTCGTGGACCCTCTTTACAGAAAATCTGGGTCCCCATGACAGACACTATGTTGTTCATAAAAGAAAGAAGGGTAGCTTCTTTGTTATGAGCTTACTAGCTACAAGATTTCAGTTTCAATGTTTAAGCTCAGTATTCTGTTCTCTGGTCAACCATATAAAGTACTTTTTGTTTGTTTTTTAAATTATTTTCTAAAAAAAAAAAAAAAAAATCAAGCGACCTCTGGGAATACGCCAAGGAAGGAAATCAATCAATTCATCAGGTGGTAAACGCACATTGACTTATTTAATCCTATGCTAGGCTTTCTAAAACGAAGACATGTGGTCCCTACCAGGAAAGAGATTAAAGTCTCAATTAGTAAAATTGTACTATTGGGGGTTAGTATGAGCAAGGTCATGGAGTGCTTCATGAAGGATGTGGGACATGAGCAAGAGCCTACGTTAGACAGAGGGACCAAACAAAGTTTGTAAGTAAAAACAGAAGGGTGAAATATGCTCAAATGTGAGAAAACTAGGCAGAAGTTTGGATAAGAAATATTAAAAAACAAATAGGGCATCATGGACAGCTTTTAACATTTGGCAATAATGCAATGAAATAGGGTGTTACAGGAAATTTAACCTGACAAAACTTTGCAGATAAACAGAATGGAGAAAGTATAAGGCAAAGAGTGGTTCTCAAAGTGCAGCCTCATTCCCCAACGCCCCTTCCCTCCCCTCCCAAGGAGCAGCCCCACCTGGAACCAGTTAGAGATGCAAACGTTTCTGCCCCACCCAGATCTATAAATGAAAAACCCTGGGGTGGGGCCCAGAAGTTAACAAGCCCTGCAGGTGATCCTGACACTAGCTGAAATGTGAGACACTGGCTTAAGGTGCTGAGGGCCTGAACTAGAACACTGTCCTTAAAGGTGAGTCTAAGATACCAGAGCTTTCTTGGGAAAAAGTGATCATCTGTGATCGCCTGAGAGAGGAAAGAGAAAGAAGTCAAAGGTGTACTCACACGGCAGAAAATGAATACCCATGATGGTCAATTAAGTATAGAAGAAGAGGCTACTTGGGAAAGGAAGATAATGAGTTCAGTTTCAGATATACTCAATTGAAAGTAACGGTAGAATCACCACATGGAATTGTAGGCAATTAGATTATTTGAACCTGAAATTCAGATTTGATTTGAGACTTGGCTAGAAACGCTGATCTGGGAATGACTACTCTCCTAGAAAAACATGTGTAGAGAAAAGAAGGAGAAGGCTAAGGAACAGGCCTTAAAAATTCATCAGATGATGGGAGTAAGTGGACAACATCACTGGGGACACAGAAATGGAATGGAAAGGAAGCCAAGAACCAATATGCCATGTGCAGAAATGGTAAACAGATTTCATCACCTGTATTAATTCCGACCAACTGGCAGTGACTGCCTGGGCTGCTGTGTGTAGGAGGACTCCAAGGCCACATCCAGGTTGAGTGAATTATTGTCTGCCCTGGGCACAGGAGGAAGATCTGGCAGCATGGCTTACAATTACCTATCATCCCATGGAGTGTGTGGGAATCAGACTGTGTAGGCATCAGGAATCAGTGGGAAGAGAACTGACGGCAGCCATTATAAGTCTCTCTTCAATAAGTTTAAAAATGAAACAAGAAGGAACAAGGTAGAAAAATTAGAAATAAAACATGATTTTCACAAGTAGTGGAGATCTGTGCATGTTTGAAGGGCAGCCTCATTCAATAGTCTGTAACTAAATTGTATGAGACTGATGAATGCTGGTTGTTGTTTCTCAAAAGCAATTTAGAGAAGAAACTAGACTTTTGGTGGTGAGCACACAACTGAGTATACAGAGGCTGAATTATAACGTTGTACACCCAAAATTTATGTCATTAACCAATGTTACCTCAATAAATTTAATTCTTAAAAAAACAATTTAGATACTATAATGTACACATTACTCAAAAATATCTCACTGTTTAATGTATAATAACAGGCCAATTAACATTTCTGTATTATATTCTAGTCTACTTTCCTAATTACCACCCTGGTGCACATTTTTCATAGCACTTTTTTTAAGTATAACAATAAAACAGAATGGAAAGCCCACTTTCATGAGCCAAAAAGCTTTAACCAAGATGAATGTCCTTACCTAAATAATTTGCTTTCATAAATAGAAAGTCAAATACCACTCCCATACTTAGATTCATAAATCAATCTTCTCTCTTCCTATTGTTATAAACTTGTGTGTGCTTTTTAGCACACAAAAAAAATTGCTTCCAAAAATCCATTAATCACAAATAAAATCCTAAATCCATCTAACATATTTAGTTCTTTAACCTCTAACCAGCACTATTTTCTAAGGGAGATTTTAAATTTATCCTTACATGTAATCAAAGCCCATGTAAAGCAAAAGACTCAGAAGTCTGAAAATAAAATCTATATTCTAATCCACCTAACTTTCTCCAGTCCTGGGAAATGTCAACCAAGACAATCTCAAGACTTTTCTTCTTTTGAATGAAAATAAAATTTTGACCCAATTATAGCATCTTTTACAAGAAAGAAAACTAGAAAAATAGAGTACAATTTCTAGATACTGGCCCACTACTAAACAGTGGAAATGGTGGGAGGATGGCATGTAGTCAGACCTCTAGAACTCATGGGCTTCATTTATAGCCCATTAAGGACCAGCCCATGAATGCCAAAAAGGATTTAACACATTAGCTAAACACTACAGAACAATGGCCTTTCCTAGGAGTTTTAAATGAAGCAATTCCGATTTCATACCTATGCTTAATTCATATTTTATTTATGGTGTTTCAAATATATTAAAACTGTGAGACAGCGTAACACGTACTAGTATAATATTTTTCATAAGCTGTAGTGCAATATCCTGGGCTTTGCCTTTAATTTAATTCACAATGCGATAATTAGATCAGCCTCTTTTTTGAAGTCCGATTATATCTATAGCTGTGATATTTTACTTCACCTAAAGTAACAAATCTCCACTTATTGTTGAGAAAATACCATTTCCATGTAGTTATAAGTGGTCATAATCTCTAATAAAATTAAAATAATCTCTGTGAAGCACTGTGGAAGCTCCGTGAATTAGCAGTCACAGCTGATGTCACCATCTTTAAAACACAAGACTCCACGAGGATTTCAAGACCAAATCCCTTGTCCTATCTTTAATTTATGTGCAAGAATGTACTTAACATTTTTTCGCAAAATAAAGTAAATTATCCAGTCCAGGTAGGCTGCACAGAAGGTAATAGTAAAAACATTTATTGTGATTACATTCCTAATGAGCCACAAATTCCCTTACTACATGTGTCACATAGAGAAAGTGGGTGGAACACTTTCTTGTCTTTGGGTACAATATCCTTTTTATGTGCTGTGTATGGTGTAAGGGTGGTAATCCTTTGGAATATCTGGGACTAAACAAGAGAAAAATGAAAAACATGCTTTTGTTTAGACAAGGGGTTTTGCTCTTATTAGACCTAATGCTGCCTTTTTACAGCAAGTAATTTAATATTCCCTTGACTATTCTGAAAACAGATAATAATCTGACACACAAAAAATTTAATGATATAATGCCCAAAGTGTAATGTTTTTAAAACAAAAAGAAACTAATTTATAATAAAATGGCTTCACTATGTAAATGTTCAAACCTACCTACACTAGAAAATGTAATAAAACAGTCTGAATCTTGACCTTAGGTGGCCAATCACACAACTATTACATCACATTCCTGGAAAACTCAGTGTATCTTAAAACCATGCAAAACGTACTATCTGCTTATATATAAAACAGTTAAGTTCTGAGCTATGTAACCAGGTTTTTAAGCACATGAATTTCTGACAAGACCTTCAAAAACTGAGAGCACAGAACAACTGTTCAAGTGGTGGAACGATATATCCCAAGCATTGCAAGGCATCGAGATCCCTGCTCACACCACTGAACACCAGAGGTCCCCCAAAATTTTCTAAAATGCCTCCCTGGCCTAAAATATCACCCTGATACAAGACAAAACATGGGAAACCTAGCTACTTTACGGTTTGTATTTGTGACAATAATGGTCACAGATAATGTCACATTACTTACGACAACAAAGGCACTAACGGTAATATGGATTTTTCAAACACAGATGAAAATCTGTAGATGACGCACTATGCTTTTCCCAGCATGACCTCTGTCTCAAGGTACCCAAGTATTTCTAGCTTTCTGTATCTCCACATGCATTAAAAATTTACATATACCCAGACCCATGCATACAGACCATCTTGATTTTTCCTTAGGGTATCCAAAATCATTTTCTGCTAATCATCAAATAGTGTTTTTTTTTTCTCTTCTGATGCCTCCAGATGTGTCCTACAAGGATGACGGCTCTGTCAGGAATCCAATGGAAATGGAAAAGACAGGTACAAACTGCAGCCTAAAGACTCCAGTTATCTAATAGGATATTATAAGAATGATACAGATACAGGGTGATACCCATTTACCCACAAACTCCTGAAATGTTTTCATTATTAAGCATTCACAGACATTTTCAGGTTAATGGCTTTAAGAGAACAATTTCCCAAACATATGTCTCAGGCTGACACACTTCCCATCAAAACTATCTATATCAAATAGCTCTTGGCCAATTAAAACTGTATTGTTTCATAGGTGACAATATAAGATTTAACACTGAGCAAAGAGTTCAATAAGGCCATATCATTTTTAAACTCTAGGAAATTGAGAAAAGAATTTAAAGTTACTCACTCTAAATTAACTTAGAATAATTCACAGAGATTCATTTTTGCAATGAAGGAATGAAGAGTTTAGTAAAGAATAATATTTCTGTAAACACCAAAAATAATTAGCTTTCACTACAGCATATAATATGAAACTACCTAGAATAAATGACAGGAAGAATGAGTACAACTGAAACACACAATACTTGAAATAAATGCATTTATAGCATTTTTAAGTACCTTCAGCAACTGGATCTAGTCTTTAAAAGAGTGTTCAGATAGAGACTCCTAGAAACTGTTTTAATGAAACTAATAAGTAGAATACCAACTTATTCTCTGTAAATAGTAACTTCTAACATATATGATTTCATAAAATAAGTTACTAAGTAATCTGAGATTTCCTCTCAGGGAATTTTCTTACCAAACCCACCTGACTTGCACCCCATCCTCCACCGTATCAGTATGAGTAAACATAAATCTTCTCTAATTTCATGACAAACTGTAAATTAAGTGAATCCAAATTAATAAGACTTTGCTGTATATTTTAACATTTTTACGGTTTTAAGATACTTTATCTCAGTTACAGTTTATAAAGAATTTAACAGCAAGAAATTAATTGAAAACACTATACTTACATGAAATAAAATCTTTTTTACATAGTACAAAATGTTCAGATTTGAACTGATAAACATTTGAAACATCTCTATGAAATAATAAGAATGGTCATGAAATAAAGGGAATGGTATAACATGCCACACATGACTTTCATTTTACAGTCTCAACCACTGTGTCTGTGTATGCGTGCATGTATTTCACCCAAGAACTGTGAAATACAGAAGCACATCATATTTAACTTCTCTTAAATGGACAGAAAACAAAACTCAATGAGAAGCACCGCAAAGCAACTTTAATTACAGAATCAGGCTTAAAGAGACCAAAGTTTCTTCCTGACTCTACCCGCGGTGACTTAAATTCTTATCTACAAATTACCAATGAGGTTTTTCTTAAAGATGAAATGAAGTGAACTGAGGAGGTATTTTAAGGCCAAAGATGAACATCATTACAAACAAACAAAGAAACAATTTAACTGAAGAAACACCAGCATTTTATTTCAAAAATGCTAACTGATACTGTATAAGTTTTCAATGAGCCAATATTATATTTTTCAAAAAAAGGATATGTTACTCACTCTAAATTAATTATTTTAAGTCATATATTCTTCAGAATGTCAACATGCTAGAATTTACAATTTTTTTAGACCTGCAGAAAGATTATATAAAAGAATTTGTGGTGTATTTTTCATGAGGATTTAGGATCTGGCCTCAAGTCGAGGTCCAATTCCATAAATATTTTAGCTTCTATCTCCAAGGTTACATATTATTGTAAACCAATTTGATCTGACAGTAACAAAAATTAATTTGAATCTCTTTCATTGTCTTTGAACCCTGCTAAAGTCATAGATTACAATGAATAAGGAGGGGACTAAAGGGTATAGTAAAATTCATGCTGGTCAAATACTGTCTGAGTATTAATTTTCATGACCCATTTAAGTAACTGTTAAATCTTCCTACTGAAATGAAGGCAAAGAGAAAGATTGAGACAATGAAGTAGAGCAACATTTATTTTATATATCAAAACAAAGAATAACTAAAGGTAAAATAGCCAAAAAAAGTGAAAAAATAGTAATAAAAAAACATTATTAATTACTATGCTAATATTAAGAAACATGCTGTAAAACAGGGGTCCCCAAACCAGGAGCCAGAAACCAGTCAGTACCAGGCAGTGGCCTCTCAGGAACCAGGCCGCACAGCAGCAGGTGACCAGCTGGAGAGCCAGCTGGACCTCATCTGGATTCACAGCTGCTCCCCACCACTTGCATTACTGCCTGAGCTCTGCCTCCTGTCACGTCAGCCGCAGCACTATTAGATTCTCATAGGAGCCAGCTCCCTACTGTGAACCCAACTTTCAAAGATCCAGGTTTCACACTCCTTATGAGAACCTGATGCCTGATGATCTGAGGTGGAGCTGAGGCAGTGATGCTAGTGCTGGGGAGCGGCTGCAAATACAGATTAATGTTAGCAGAGAGGTCTGACTGCACAGAGACCGTAACAGATCAACTGCCTGCAAACTCATATCAAAACCCTATCACTCAGTGACAAATGACAATTAAGATGCCTCTCATGGCAGGCTTAATAGTGGCAAGTGAGTTGATACACTTCAACTGCACGGCTGCATCTAATGGTCTTTAAGTCAAAATCCAACACTTACTAGATCAGACAATTTCGTGAACTCATCTGAAAAAAAGTGCTACATACCTCACTGCTGAATATCACTAAGGTCACCTTCAAGCTACACCCCTTGGGAAGCTACGCACCAACGTCAGAGCTTAGTAAGCAATTTTGGAACTCTTTTTCTGGAATGCCCATCAGAGTTGTCATCATGCCCAAAATCTAACAATAAAGTTCGCCAATTTGTCACCGTGTGCTTACCTTGGCAGCACTGTTCAAACAAATTGATAAAGTGTCATAATGTCATATTTTGGGGACAACAACAGCTCTGATGGCCATTCCAGAAAAGGAATTCCAAAACTGATGTGGAGGGTGGAGCAGGCCCTGGCAATGGCACCCAGCTTCCCATGGAAAGTACTTTGAAGGTGACCTTAGTGATATTCAGCAATGAGGTAGGTATATAGCACTTTTTCTACAATGAGTTCGCGACACTGTTGAACATCATAAATTACAATGTAATAATAAAGTGCACAATCAATGTAATGCATTTGAATCATCCCCAAACCATCACCCCGCCACCCCATGACCCAGGACCATGAAAAAACTATATTCCATAAAACCAGTCCTGGTTGCCAAAAAGGTTGGAGATGGCTGCTTTAATGCATCAATTTTATTAAGCAAACTAGCACATATGTTCAAGATTTGTAAATCAGTCTCCACAAATGCAAACTTGCTTCCTAACCGGTGACTGTGCATAACGAGGAGACACTCTCCCCACAAGGAGAACTCCTAGGACAGCCTGGGCCAAGGGAGCTGTGAGGAACTCCTGGGCTGTGGGCGTGGTCTCTGAGACCTGGTCCCACTCAGAAAGGTAAGGAGTACAAACAAAAGGGATACTCAGCTGTAACTTCTGATGAATTGATTTTTAAAAATTTTAGCTTTTTTGATGTATAACTGACATAAAAATTGTAAGATATTAAAAGTATACATAGTGGTGATTTGATATATGTATATATTGTGAAAGGGTTCTCCCCTTGAAGTTAATTAACATATCCATCACCGCACCTATTTACCACATTTTTTTCTTTTGGTGACAACACTTCAGTTCTACTTTCGTAACAAAGTTCAGGTATGCACTGTTATGAACTGTAGTCATCATGGTGTAGATTAGATGCTCAGACCTTCCTTACTCATAACCGTAAGTTTGTACCCTTTCCTAGCCTCTCCGAACTTGCCCTCCCTGCGCCTGGCAGCCCCTTTTCTATTTTCCGGTTCTATATGCTTCACTTTGTATTTTTTTAAATTACAATGTCTGTGATTCCATGGAGTACTTGTCTTTGTCCGGTTTATTTCACTTAGCATATTGCCCACATCCACCTATACTGTCACAAATGGAACAATTAACGTCTTTCTCACGGTTGAGTACTATTCCGTTTTATATACATATATGTATGTATAAAAACTCCCATCTTTATCCAGTTATCCACTGATGGACACTGAGGTGGCTTCCAGATCTTGTTTGCTGTGAGTAATGCTACAAGGTACATGGGAGTACATCTCATCTGCTGGGGAGTGGGTAAACAGTGAAGCTGACAATCCGGGGACAGTTTTGGAGGCCGGACAGAGGTTGTAGGGTCAGTGACAGGAGACATCCTTTAACCTCGATCTCCGCAAGAGCACCCATGGCAGTTATACGTGTTTTCCCTCAAACTGGCCGCATGCTTGGAACGACCGATGACATCAGAGGCTTCCAACCTTCCTCATTGGAGGGACCAAACCACACTCCCTGTTGCCTGGCAGCAGAGGTGGACAGCAGCATCACCTCAGAGCTCCTCTCCACTCCTCGCTCCTGCTCAGCTTGGAGGAGGAGGGATAACGGGCTCCTTGATCTGCCAGAATCCACAGGCGTTGCAACGGACCAGAGTCCAGCTCTCCGAAAAGCACCCAGTTTCGGAGGAATCATGACCAGCTGTCAAACAGGTGTGCAGTCTGAGGACCAGAGTCCCCACGCTAACACCTCAGGGTGCCCTCTGGAGGTGACAGTAAATGAACAAATACCAGGAAGTTCAGGTGAGGAAACTGGAGGCAGAAGGCATCTCAGAGGGTTGACCAGGAGGACGAAGGGGTACAGACGGCAGGACGGAGGATGGGGGGAGGGTATGTGTGAAAGAAAGGAGTGGCTGAGAAAGCCAGGGGTTGGAGGAGAGTACACGACCTGGGGACCAGGATACCCCTATGGAAGGACACCTGGGAACCAAGGGAGGAGGTTTAGGAGACCGAGATCTACGGAGGAGAGACGAAGGGACGAGGGGTAACAGTGGAGGGCTCCTTGCCCCACTCCCAGTGGGAGAAATTACCTCTAAAGCGGATGAGTTTGAGGACAGGGACAGGGAATAATGGCAAGATGAATGAGGGGGGTGCGGTGGGGGTGGGGGTGGGAGCGGCAAAGGACATCACCAAAGGAGAAAGATGGGAAGAGAGCTTTCAGGAAGGCCCAGAGTCTGTGAGACTGCAGAGAACAGAGGGGTTTGTCTTTTGGGGGGATCGGTGGGGTGCAGCAGGGATGGCCTTTGGGGGAACTGGGGCAGAACTTCAAAGGCTAAAGTTGTATATTGTGGCCTGGATTCTTTCTTCAAACCCTTGGGTAGATTCCAGACCCCCGCCTCAGTCCCCTGTCCCCAAGAGGAACAGGGAGTGGTCATCGGAGGACGAGGAGGAGGAGACGACCGGCCCTAAGGACATCTGGGTCCTGGAGCCTCTGTGTGGGCTCAAGATGAAGCTGAAGAGGCGGCGGGGTTTGTCTTTTGGGGGGATAGATGGGGGTGCTGTGGGGATGGCCTTTGGGGGACCCGGAGCAGAACTTCAAAGGCTAAAGTTGTATATTGTGACCTGGATTCTTTATTCAAACCCCTGGGTAGTTTCCAGACCCCCGCCTCAGTCCCTTGGCCCCAAGAGGAACAGGGAGTGGTCATCGGAGGACGAGGAGGAGGAGACGACCGGCTCTAAGGACATCTGGGTCCTGGAGCCTCTGTGTGGGCTCAAGATGAAGCTGAAGAGGCGGCGGGTGTCTGCAGTGCGACCTGAGCACCATGAAGCCTTCCAAAGGCTGCTCGGTAGGAAGGGGTCCTGGAGAGCACCCTCCAATCCTATTCCTTCTGGTTTCATTGAAAAACAAAAACTGTAGAAACCTCAGTGCCTACCCGTTCGCAATGGAAAAGAATTCCCTGCTAGTGGGGGAGCTGCCGTCCGTCCTGGGAGGACTGGGTACTGACGACTCACTGGGGCACTTGGAAATCATCGAGGATTAGGCTCGACCTGAAAAGGGAGGGCACTTGGCGTCAGAAAGCCTGGTTCCCACTGCACCCTCTGAGACTTCTTAGCACCGACTCCCCCTTTCAATCGAAATGCCGCCTTCTGTGTGAGGCAGGACGAGCAGACCATCTTCATGCCGTGACGGGACTTGCCGATGGCGAGAAACGACTGACCGACCGACCACGGTCTGCGCACTGGCACACGCAGGCACCGTGAGGGAGCATCGCTCACTTTCAAGACCTGACGTGCAGATACTCTACTGACACCCCACCTCTCACTCAGACGCCCCAGTTGGAAGGAGTCACCACTGCTTCCCTCTCCCCACTTCCTTTCAGCCTTGCCCTCCGCCACAATCCTGAAACTTCCCCAGGAGAGGCACGGTTCTCCCCTGGGCTCTGGAACACTCCCGGGGCAACCCTACTTCGGTTGTCAACCTAACTCACGCCCTCTTTCCGCAGAGGACCCTGTCATTACCAGATTCCTGGCCTGGGACACGGAGCTGAGGGTGTCTGACAAGGTGAGGTGCAGTCGGTCCTGCTCTACCACGTGTCCTGGGGCAGTGGAGAGCGTGCAGAACCCACGGTTCTACTTCTCTCTCTAAACTGTCACCCTGTCCCCACTCCCCCTCGGGGGCCTGGAGTTGTCTTGCAGTGTGCATCGGCAGCCCTGCCTCTTCGCCAAGCTCCTCGGCAATCTGGGTTCAACACTGGCACTTGGGTTGTTGCTCGGCCGGAAAAGCATCTGTACTTGGGATCAGAAAGGCTGGTTTCAACTGAACCCTGGGAGACTTCTCAGCACTGACCGGCCCTTGTGAATCTAAGTGCCGCCTGCTGTGGAAGGGACTGGTGGGGACTCCCCTTTGCTCCAGCTTATCAGAGACCCCGCTGGTGCCAGCCGTCCCAAACAAATGCCCTCAAACCATCAGAGCTCGCTATCCTGTGAGCATCATAAACTCTTCTCTTGACTTCTTGGCTTTGCAACGACCTTCCGACCCCCTCCCATCCCCCCCAATAAGCAGGTTCACCCACACCGGGGTCTCTTCTCCGAGCTACGCCCCCCGCCGCCAGCCTCCCGTTCTCTTCTCTCACTGCACTTCCTTTCCCACGGGGTGACCTCTGGACGTGTTTTTCCTCTTTGCCACAGTATCTCCTGTCCATGGTGGTGGCTTATTTTGGCCGCGCTGGCCTCTTCCCCTGGCAGTACCAGCGGATTCATTTCTTCCTGGCCCTGTGAGTACTTTGCTTAATCCCATCAGTCCAAGGCCAGACCCTAGGGGCTGCAGGGACAGAAGTGGGTCTCTGACCTTCCATTTATGGTTTTTAACCTACTGGTACTGTTTACTGCCTGTGCAAAAATGACAGGATTATAGTATTTCTTCTCCTGTACTTTGGAAAAGCCAAGGACCCCAATGTCAGTTAAAACACCCGACAAAGAAACACCACCAACAAGAAGCACCTGCAAAGGGAAGAACTGACACCACCCTGCCCACAAGCAAGTAGACGCGAGACTTCACTATTTCCAATTCCTCTGTCCCCTCTTTCCTGTTGCAACACCAAGTAGAACTGTCTTCCTTCTCAACTCAGGGTCTCCTTATATAACACACATCTCCTGCAAAATGCTCACCAGGTAGGTTTCTTACAAGTCTCTCTGAATATTCTTATAAAACACAAGACTCACCACTTTACAGCTCTCCTCAACGATTTCACTGGCGAATTATCTTCTAAATCAAGACCAGGTTTCTCAGTTTGAATTCAGCCGTCTCTACAGTCTCCCTCACACTGCTGTCCATCCTGACATTTCATTTCTTGGTCCCACTGCTCTTCCAAATACCCTTCCCTCTGCTCTTCCAAATGCACTTCTCTCTGCTTTTCTATGGTGTTTTCGGCCTAGGTGTCTTTTACTCATCTTTATCGGGAAAAAAAATTAAAATAAAAATAAGAAGACCTATTCTTCAAGTCGGTTCAGACACCAAACTCTTCGTGATACCTTCTCTGACCGCCCAAATTTCAGTACCCAGTAGTACTCGAATTCAAAGACTACTACAGTTGTGAGGCTTTGAATTATACTTACTTCTTATCGGCCCCACATCTCCATCCCCAGTGGCAATTAGACAAGACACCTCTTGAGGCACGTCTTGTCAAGTTTTCCATGCAACCTTAAAACACTCAGAGCAATTCTTCTCATTTTGCAAAGGTTTCAGTTATATTGAGTCTATGAGGTAATCAGTTTTGCATC